>JACEFZ010014427.1:0-129815 GCA_014155875.1 Cepaea nemoralis
CTGCATTTTAATTTTTATTTTCCCCTTTACATTTGTATTTCCTCCTTTAGTGACATTTCCTCGCTTATAATGTTATGTCCACTCTTAAAATATTATTTCCTTTACTTATAAAAGCATTTCCTCTCTTACAATTTCCTTATCTTATAGATTTGGGAGTAGATCTTGTTACGTTGATTTTTTACATGGGATGAGCCTCCAGCCATTCAGACAGAAATTGTAAACAACTGATCATTGAATATATTTGAAAACCACGAACAGCCAATACATGCTGGGGTTGACTGTGATCACCTGCCTGTAACTGACATGCAACTAACTTTTATATAGTACTTTCTCTTAAAATAGTATTTCCTTTACTATAACAGTATTTCCTATCTTATAATAGTATTTCGTTTATTACAACAGTATTTCCTCTCTTATAATAAGATTTTTGTTATTGGCAAATTTGTAATGAACCTGTACAATGTCAGTATTGAGTTCTTGTCAGGCAGATCTATTTGTTCTAATAACTAGTCATCTTTGAGTATTGAGTTCTTGTTGGACAGATCTGTTTGTTCTAATAACTAGTCATCTTTGAGTATTGAGTTCTTGTCAGACAGATCTGTTTGTTCTAATAACTAGTCATCTTTGAGTATTGAGTTCTTGTCAGACAGATCTATTTGTTCTAATAACTAGTCATCTATGAGTATTGAGTTCTTGTCAGACAGATCTATTTGTTCTAATAACTAGTCATCTATGAGTACTGAGTTCTTGTCAGACAGATCTGTTTGTTCTAATAACTAGTCATCTTTGAGTATTGAGTTCTTGTCAGACAGATCTGTTTGTTCTAATAACTAGTCATCTTTGAGTATTGAGTTCTTGTTGGAAAGATCTGTTTGTTCTAATAACTAGTCATCTATGAGTATTGAGTTCTTGTCAGACAGATCTGTTTGTTCTAATAACTAGTCATCTTTGAGTATTGAGTTCTTGTCAGACAGATCTGTTTGTTCTAATAACTAGTCATCTTTGAGTATTGAGTTCTTGTCAGACAGATCTGTTTGTTCTAATAACTAGTCATCTTTGAGTATTGAGTTCTTGTCAGACAGATCTATTTGTTCTAATAACTAGTCATCTTTGAGTATTGAGTTCTTGTCAGACAGATCTATTTGTTCTAATAACTAGTCATCTTTGAGTATTGAGTTCTTGTCAGACAGATCTGTTTGTTCTAATAACTAGTCATCTTTGAGTATTGAGTTCTTGTCAGACAGATCTGTTTGTTCTAATAACTAGTCATCTTGAGTATTGAGTTCTTGTCAGACAGCTATTTGTTTCTAATAACTAGTCATCTTTGAGTATTGAGTTCTTGTCAGACAGATCTATTTGTTCTAATAACTAGTCATCTTTGAGTATTGAGTTCTTGTCAGACAGATCTGTTTGTTCTAATAACTAGTCATCTTTGAGTATTGAGTTCTTGTCGGATAGATCTATTTGTTCTAATAACTAGTCATCTTTGAGTATTGAGTTCTTGTCAGACAGATCTGTTTGTTCTAATAACTTGTCATCTTTGAGTATTGAGTTCTTGTCAGACAGATCTGTTTGTTCTAATAACTAGTCATCTTTGAGTATTGAGTTCTTGTTGGAAAGATCTGTTTGTTCTAATAACTAGTCATCTATGAGTATTGAGTTCTTGTCAGACAGATCTGTTTGTTCTAATAACTAGTCATCTTTGAGTATTGAGTTCTTGTCAGACAGATCTATTTGTTCTAATAACTAGTCATCTTTGTGTATTGAGTTCTTGTCGGATAGATCCATTTGTTCTAATAACTAGTCGTCTTTGTGTATTGAGTTCTTGTCGGACAGATCTATTTGTTCTAATAACTAGTCATCTTTGTGTATTGAGTTCTTGTTGGATAGATCCATTTGTTCTAATAACTAGTCGTCTTTGTGTATTGAGTTCTTGTCGGACAGATCTATTTGTTCTAATAACTAGTCATCTTTGAGTATTGAGTTCTTGTCGGATAGATCTATTTGTTCTAATAACTAGTCATCTTTGAGTATTGAGTTCTTGTTGGACAGATCTGTTTGTTCTAATAACTAGTCATCTTTGAGTATTGAGTTCTTGTCGGACAGATCTATTTGTTCTAATAACTAGTCATCTTTGAGTATTGAGTTCTTGTCGGACAGATCTGTTTGTTCTAATAACTAGTCATCTTTGAGTATTGAGTTCTTGTCAGACAGATCTATTTGTTCTAATAACTAGTCATTTTTGCTTAATGAGTTCTTGTCAGACAGATCTATTTGTTCTAATAACTAGTCATCTTTGAGTATTGAGTTCTTGTCGGATAGATCTGTTTGTTCTAATAACTAGTCATCTTTGAGTATTGAGTTCTTGTCGGATAGATCCATTTGTTCTAATAACTAGTCATCTTTGAGTATTGAGTTCTTGTCGGATAGATCCATTTGTTCTAATAACTAGTCATCTTTGTGTATTGAGTTCTTGTCGGATAGATCTATTTGTTCTAATAACTAGTCATCTTTGTGTATTGAGTTCTTGTCGGATAGATCCATTTGTTCTAATAACTAGTCGTCTTTGTGTATTGAGTTCTTGTCGGATAGATCCATTTGTTCTAATAACTAGTCGTCTTTGTGTATTGAGTTCTTGTCGGATAGATCCATTTGTTCTAATAACTAGTCATCTTTGAGTATTGAGTTCTTGTCGGATAGATCCATTTGTTCTAATAACTAGTCATCTTTGTGTATTGAGTTCTTGTCGGATAGATCTATTTGTTCTAATAACTAGTCATCTTTGTGTATTGAGTTCTTGTCGGATAGATCCATTTGTTCTAATAACTAGTCGTCTTTGTGTATTGAGTTCTTGTCGGATAGATCCATTTGTTCTAATAACTAGTCGTCTTTGAGTATTGAGTTCTTGTCGGACAGATCTGTTTGTTCTAATAACTAGTCATCTTTGTGTAATGAGTTCTTGTCGGACAGATCTATTTGTTCTAATAAAAAGCCTTCTTTGAGTACTGAGTTCTTGTCGGACACATCTGTTTGTTCTAATAAAAAGCCTTCTTTGAGTACTGAGTTCTTGTCAGACAAATGTGATTGTTCTAACAACTAGTCGTCTTTGTGTAATGGGTTCTTGTCGGATAGATCCATTTGTTCTAATAACTAGTCATCTTTGTGTATTGAGTTCTTGTCGGACAGATCTGTTTGTTCTAATAACTAGTCATCTTTGTGTATTGAGTTCTTGTCGGACAGATCTGTTTGTTCTAATAACTAGTCATCTTTGTGTATTGAGTTCTTGTCGGACAGATCTGTTTGTTCTAATAACTAGTCATCTTTGAGTACTGAGTTCTTGTCGGACAGATCTGTTTGTTCTAATAACTAGTCATCTTTGTGTATTGAGTTCTTGTCGGATAGATCCATTTGTTCTAATAACTAGTCATCTTTGTGTATTGACTTCTTGTCGGACAGATCTGTTTGTTCTAATAACTAGTCATCTTTGTGTATTGAGTTCTTGTCAGACAGATCTGTTTGTTCTAATAACTAGTCATCTTTGTGTATTGAGTTCTTGTCGGACAGATCTGTTTGTTCTAATAACTAGTCATCTTTGAGTATTGAGTTCTTGTCGGAGATCTGCTTGTTCATTCTTTCACTGACTTATTGTAATACTCTTTGAATAAAAGCAACTTGATCAATATTCTGATTGAAGAATGAACTAGCTGGTGGATGCTTCATAAAATGTGTGATCAATATTCTGATTGAAGAATGAACAAGATGGTAAATAGATTCATTAAATGTGTGATCAATACTCCTGACTGAACAACGAACCCAGATGGTGAATGCCTAAAAAATTATGTGATCAATCTTTGCAGGTCATTTTACCCAGGTAGTCTGGGAAGGTAACCAAAGAGTTGGGCGTGGGAAAAGGCCAAGGGACAACACGGGCAAGCTGATAGTCGTGGGCCAGCTATCGTCCTCCAGGGAATCTCATCGGCAGCTTCACCAAAAACGTCTTCCCACCAAAAAAATAAAACATACACTGCTTGGACTCCAGATTTATGGGACCACTTCTGCTGCCGTGTTACTCCATTGTCATGCCTTCAGTATTTGCTATTTGAAATAAACATTTATCCAAATCTCCGTTGTTTCTCTGTTGGTCAATAGTTTTTCTTTGCTAGCGTGTTTCAGGGGCCATAGGAAAGCAAATAGTAACATTGTAACCTGGCATACGTATTTGTAAAAGGCAACTAAGGAGGGTTAGCATAAGACTGGCTAAATCATTGGAAAGAACACTTTAGCAGCAACCAAAACACAAAATGAAACACAAAACAGTTAGTTGCATATCCTTTACAGAACATCGCAGTCAAACCACTCATACCATTTATGAAAATTAGCACAAGCTGGTCTGCTTCCAAATCTCCTGCAGCTATGTTCCAAACATGGTATACAGGATTGTGAATTGCTTAACAGCAAAATCTAACCAAACAGGAACAAGTCTACAAAGGGCTTCATGTGAGTGGGTTGGGGGCTTCATGTCAGGTGGGGTTGAGGAGCTTATGTTCCGTTAGGAACCAATAAATGGGAAATTATTGTTAGGGAAAAGTGGGTTTTAAGATATAGGGAAGAATTTTGTGGAGGGAAAAGTGGTTGTATAGATATATGGGGAAAATTATTTTTCAGGAAATGTGGGTTTTTAGATATATTGGGAAAAAATTATTGTGGAGGAAAAAGTGGTTGTATAGATATTGGGAAGATTATTGTTCAGGAAATGTGGGTTTTATAGATAATGGGAAGATTTTGTAAACAGGAAAAGTGGTTTTATAGATAATGGGAAAATTATTGTATAGGGAAAAGTGGGGGGGAAAATAATGGGAAGATTTTTGTTAGGAAATGTGGTTGTAAGATATATGGGGGAAAATTATTTTGGAGGAAATGTGGTTGTATAGATAATGGGAAGATTAATTTTTCAGGAAATGTGGTTTTATAGATTTTATGGGAAGATTAATTTTGGGAGGAAATGTGGTTTTTATAGATAATGGGAAGATTTTTGTGGAGGAAAGTGGTTTTTATAGATATATGGGGAAAATTTTGTTCAGGAAATGTGGGTTATAGATATATGGGAAGATTAAATTTTGGGGGAAAAGTGGTTTATAGATATAAAGGGGAAAATTAATTTTGGTAAGGGAAAAGTGGTTTTATAGATAATGGGGAAAATATTGTGGCAGGGAAAAGTGGTTATAGATATATGGGGTGGCCCGGGAAAGTGGTTTTAAAAAAATTCTGTGGGTGGACAACATGAAAAGATGGACTTAAAAAATGTTACATGTGGGGGGGACAACAAAGAGGACTAGGGAAAACAATGTTACATGTGGGGGGCAACATAAGAGAAGGGCTGAAGACAATTTACATTTGGGTGGACACACAAGAGATGGACTGTAAGCAATTTTTACATGTGGTGGACAACATCAAGAGGACTTAGGCATGTTACATGTAGGGACAACATCAAGAATGGACTGTAAGGCAATGTTCATGGGGGTGGACAACATCAAGAGACAAGACTAGAAGAAAATGTTACATGTGGGTGGACGACTCAAGAGATGGACTGTAAGACAATGTTACAGGGGGTTTTTGGTTGGTTTTGGGGGAAAACCAAAAAATTCAAAAAAGACGGGGGAAAAAAGGAAAAAGGGGGCTGATATTTTTTCCCCTTCTTTCACAAAAAAAAAAAAAAATTCCCGGGAAAGCTGCTTGAAGATGTTTATTAATATGATTCTTTAACAAAGTTATATCTTATTTGATTATTGTCATCTTCTTCGATGATACCAACAACTCGGTATTTTCATACAAATATTTTGAAAATATAATCGTTATTCATCTGATTTATTCAACAAAGATTTTTCAGTATGTTTTTTATAGATTTTCTTCAGCATATCTTGCTTTGTTTTTCTTATTCTAAAAAATGTACATCAGGGATGTTTTATCCTTTTCAAAATGAGAACAACGCACACCTCAAAGGCAAATCATGTTACTTTTCATTCCAAAAAACATCAAGTATATACAGGCAAAATAATCCACCAAATCTGTCCAGCTTTTTCCCCGTACTCTCCACATTTTAAAGGCCCCCAAAACTAGTTTCTTTCCCAAAACCCTCAACATCATATGGCCACCAAAAAATCTAGTTTATTCCAGTACTCTCCACCCTCAAGCAGCCACAAAATTTTAGTTTCTTTCCCGTACTCTCCAATCAAGCAGCCCCCAAATCTGTTTCCCTTTCCCGTACTTCCACTCAAATAGTCAAAACATATGACCAGTTTTTCAAGTACTTCCATATCAAACAGTCACAAAATCTAATTCTTCCCCGTACTCTCCAACCCCAAACAGGGCACCAAATCTAAATTTTTTCCCAAAAAATTTTCCACATCAAACAGTCACCAAAATCTCTTCTTCCAGGACTCTCCCCATCAAAAAGCACCCAAAACTAATTCTTCCAAAACTCTCCACATCAAACAGTAACAAAAACTAATTCTTCCAATACTCTCCACATCAAACAGTCACAAAATTTTAATTCTTCCAGTATTTTCACATCAAACAGTCACCAAATCTAATTCTTTCCCGTACTCTCCACATTAAAAAAAGTCACCAAATCTAATTTTTTCCAATACTCTCCACATCAAACAGTCACCAATTCTTATTCTTCCAATACTCTCCACATCAAACAGTCACAAAAAATAATTCTTCCAATACCTCCACATCAAACAGTCACAAAATCTAATTCTTCCAGGACTCTCCACATCAAACATCACCAAAACTAATTCTTCCAATACTCTCCACATCAAACAGTTTACCAAAAACTCATTCTTTCAGTACCTCCACATCAAAAAAGTCAAAAAATCTAATTTTCCAATACCCCCAATCAAACAGTTTACCAAATCTAATTCTTCCAATACCCTCCACATCAAACAGTCACCAAATCTAATTCTTCCAATACTCTCCACATCAAACAGTCACAAATCTAAATTTTCCAATACTCTCCACATCAAACAGTCACCAAAAACTAATTTTTCCAAATTTCTCTCCACATCAAACAGTCACAAAATCTAATTCTTCCAATACTCTCCACACAAACAGTCACCAAAACTAATTCTTCCCAAAACTCTCCACATCAAAACAGTCACCAAATCTAATTCTTCCAATACTCTCCACATCAAAAAGTCACAAAAACTAATTCTTTCCCAAAACTCTCCACATCAAACAGTCACAAAATCTAATTCTTCCAATACTCTCCACATAAAAAGCCACCAAATCTAATTCCCAAAAACTCTCCACATCAAACAGTCACCAAATCTAATTCTTTCCAATACCCCTCCCCATCAAAACAGTCCCAAATCTAATTCTTCCAATACTCTCCACATCAAACAGTCACCAAATCTAATTCTTCCAATACTCTCCACATCAAACAGTCACCAAATCTAATTCTTCCAATACTCTCCCCCTCAAACAGTCACCAAATCTAATTCTTCCAATACTCTCCACATCAAAAAAGTCACCAAATCTAATTCTTCCAATACTCTCCACATCAAAAGTCACCAAATCTAATTCTTCCAAAACTCCCCCCACATCAAAAAGCCACCCAAAACTAATTCTTCCAAAACTCTCCACATCAAACAGTCACAAAATCTAATTCTTCCAAAACTCTCCACCCCAAACAAACAGTCCCCCAAAACTAATTCTTCCAATACTCTCCACATCAAACAGTCAACAAATCTAATTCTTCCAATACTCTCCACATCAAACAGTCCCCAAAAACTAATTCTCCCAGTAATCTCCACATCAAATAGCCAATAAATCTGACCAGTTTCTTCTCATACTCTCCCACTAAAATGCCCCTAAATCTATTTTTTTCCAGTACTTTCCACATCAAACAGTTTTCCAAATCTATCTAGTTCTTCCAATCCTCTCCATATCAACACAGCTATCAAATCTAGTTTCTACCATTACTCTCCACACCAAACAGCAACCAAATCTATCTAATTCTTTCAGTACTCTCCACATCAAACAGCCATCAAATCTAGTTTCTTCTAATACTCTCCACATCAAACTCATCAAATCTATTTACTTCTTCCAATACTCTTCACATCAAACTCATCAAATCTATTTATTTCTTCCAATACTCTTCACATCTAACAGCCATCAAATCTATATAATGTCTTCTAATACTCTCCACATCAAACTCACCAAATCTATTTAATTCTTTTAATACTCTCCATATCAAACAGCCACCAAATCTATCTAATGTCTTCCAATACTCTCCACATCAAACAGCCAACAAATCTAGTATCTTCCAATACTCTCCACATCAAACTCACCAAATTTATCTAATTCTTCCAATACTCTCCACATCAGACTCACCAAATCTATCTAATTCTTTCAATACTCTCCACATCAAACAGTCACAAAATCTAATTCTTCCAATACTCTCCACATCAAACAGCCATCAAATCTAGTATCTTCAGATACTCTCCACATCAAACAGTCACAAAATCTAATTCTTCCAATACTCTCCGTGTGAAACAACTTAAATCAGTGGAGCCCCTTAAGCTGGATCTACAACTTGGATCAGAGGTCACAGGTGTAAGCCGATATGCTGGCCTCAATAGTGGCAGTGCTAAAAGTGGACAAATCATGTCGCTTAAAAAAGTTGCTTAAATGTCGACAGGGTCGACTTCATTGCACCGGCTTTATATCCCATATGGCTCGGTCTCTTTCCGCAGCGCAGAAAGCGTCACACAAAGCACGAACTCCGTAGCTCTAGCAACGACCCACAGGAGTCTTTGAAGAATTTCACTCGTGAACAGAAGGACACGGTCCGGAATGAATCAATGACAGCAGACACAGATGTGGATGAATTAACTGAATACTTCCAGGAATGTATCATCCTTGTGGGAGTAGTAAGCATCATGATGCTGATGACTTCACTGGTCATCAGTGCAATAGATGAGCAATTAGCTTACCTAATGGAGGTGGAGGCAGACACAGCAGCATTCTGCTGGCTGGAAGACAAATAGCACTCACATGTGATTGTAATGGACTCACAAAGTATGATGAGAAAAGCGATGTGAGGCATGCTTCGGGCAGACTTCACATTCAAAAAATAAAAAATAGAGCATCTGTTGGATTTTATCTCCAGGACATGCTGGTGTCATGGGAAATGAGTAGGTGGACGGATTGGCTGGATCTGCACCACTTGGTGGAGTATTGGTGCATGATAAGGGAGATATGGTGAGGAAACTTTGGGATCATGTGTATAGTGCAGAAGTACAGATAGATCACAACGACCTGGAGAGAATGGTGCTGCAGGGAGTGACCAAGAGGATCTGGCCGACACTCAGGACTCTGAGGAAAGCCAGACAGACACATAATCAGACTCTACTGGTACAATCAGTATTGCGATTCTTCGCTGGTTGTTGAAGATGAGGGGGAAACACGTATGGGAATGTCCTGGATGCAGTGATGTTGATGCTAGACTCAACTCAGGTCAGCCTAAGCTCTGACATCTGCTAAAGAGACAGAGCATCAATGGGCATGTCCTGGGTGCAACAACATCAATCAATCAGTCATCAGAAACTTCTCAAACGTCACATCTTCATTATCACAAACTATATTGCTTTAAAAATACAAAAAAGTGCCACCGCAGGAACCTACCAGAGTAAGTTAATAAGTAAGTCACAAATGGTTATAGAAAAATAACTAAATATGCTAACAACTTGAAACCAGTTTATTTGTATACATACATTATCCCTTTATTTCTGAACATAATTTCCACCAACATTGATACACTTATCCCATAGTTTTATCAGTTCTCCCACACCGACTGCATAGATCTGCATGCCCTGTTCTCATTTGTCTGCCATCCCACAGAACTGTGTGACTTACTTATTGACTTGCCCTCGTAACTTTTTTCTACCCAACTATGCACCGCTCCACTGAAAATCCACCTTGGCGGGAGACATTTCGCAAATAACGCCGAAGTTGAATGTGAAGTGAAAACATGATTTAGAAAACAGAGCACACAGTTCTATGCAGCCGGTTTGGGAGAACTGATAAAACTATGGGATAAGTGCATCAATGTTGGTGGAAATTATGTTGAGAAATAAAGGGACAATGTATATATACAAATAAACTCGTTTCAAGTTATCATATTTAGTTATTTTTGTACAGCCATTTGTGACTTACTTATGAACTTACCCTCACACTTGGGTATGTGAAGTGTTTGAACCATCAGTTTGTAAGCCTGTGTGCAGGGAAGGATACTATTTTCCTCTCATAGCGAATGTCGAAAGCTGACATCGAACCCTCACCCACCTTGCTCATGCCACTGTCAGCATAAGATCCCAACCATTACACCAACATGCATACTATATTACTTTAACAATACAGAAATCAAACTATCATCCACATGGGAAGCAATCAATTTTCTCCAACAAAGGGAGACTACTGATAATTCGACTAGAGTTATCTAATGACACAAGAATGCTTTTTGCTACACCAATACACAGCTAATGTCAAACCTACACTGATAGTGCCTTCAGCAAACAGACTTTAGCCACAGTTTTGAACCCAAATTACAAGAAATGAAAAACATCAGCTTGTAGCCACAGTTTTGAACCCACACTACAAGTAATGAAAGACATCAGCTTGATACCTCTTGCATAGACAGGACATGCTGTACTTTCAACATTGTTGGCTCGTCCTTGACTTGGGCACGTAAATTACAAGTACCTCAGAAGCTGGAGTGGGTTCACCTGATGGCGAGGGACACTGGTTATATAGAAAGCTAATCCACACGCAAACATCAGTGAACTCACTAGTGGTAGCAACAACCCGTGGCAGTGACTCGTGTGTGGACTACGTTCAAGTTGAAAGCGAGCGAACGAACAAACAATCACTAATAAAAATAAATGATGATTATTTTGCATATGTGTACATCTATGCATAAACATCAATCCCCTAAGCATGTCCACAAAGGCATGCTAAACCCATTAAGTATAAATTACAGCTTCTTTAAGTTGAAGGAAACATTTCAAAGCTGGATATCCATATGAGTTATCTTTCCCTGCCAATTATGCTGTATTATATATAAGACACATTATTTGCCAATTGCCGCAAGTCTTACCCATTACGCGACAACACTTTACTTCAGTGCAAACATGTACACTGGGTACAGGGACTTGGGGAAGTCTTTCTGTTTCTGCACTGAAAGGACTTTCAGATCTGCTTTCAACATCAACATCTTCAGTTCATCTTTAGTTCTTGTGTAGCTGCTATCACTGTCATCAAAGGCCTTGGTGCCTGCGCCCACTGTGTTTTCTTTCGCCACAATGATCCCCCCTGAAGCAAGAGCCTGCCGACATCGGCTGAAAAAACTGATTAGATCATCATCGCTCAGATGACCTAACACCCACTGGCACCAAATAACATCATACGTCTTTTTTGATGGCGTAAAGTTCTGGAGTCCTGAGCAGAATATGTTAATGACACGGCCGGATTCTGAGCCGATAAATTCTCGGGCAGTGTCACAAAAATGCTTGTCTTGTTCAACCATATCGACGCTGTCAAAGATTGGCAGCAGGAGTCTTTTCGTGATTCTGCCGATGCCCGCTCCACAGTCTAAGGCATACGTGGACGCCACAGTACCACCAGAACTCTGTAATATGAAAAACAAAATATGTATTAAATTTGATACAATAACTTCATGTGCACTCTCGTGGGTGACGTGATGACGGTGAGAATCAGCAATGGTTCGAATCGCATCGGTAACTTACGGGGTATGTGAGCCAGCCACTCAGAAAGCAATGGCAAACTACTGAGCGTAATCTTGCCAAGAAATCAACATACAGCTGAAAGATGCTGGTGTTGACAGCGATATCCTGTAAAGGATATGCACACACACACAAAAACTTCATGTGTGTAGAATTGGAGCCCTGACTTGGTGTCAGTGACTAAATAGTCAAGTACTATATGGTTTCATCGGCCCACAGTGCTGTAGAAACCACCAGAGCTGTGTAATATCAGCGCAAAAATAAACTATATCATGAAATAAAAACACAAACTGCAAGTGCCCAGAGTTGGGGTTAGTAAAGTAAGGAAGTAGAGGTCACTTGTACATGCCGTAAGGACTATTCAGCAGACAATGCTAGATCCATTTGATGTGGACAGCATCACGCCGGCCGTCTCGACTCCCCAAGATATTCCCAATAACCATGTGACGCTGTGTTGGCCTGGCACAGAGTTGGGGGTCAAGGGTTTGTGTCCTCTTGTCAATGTTATCAGTTATCAGTTGGGGTATCTTCATTGCACTCCGGACATGTCCATAGGTGCTCAGATCCTCCCCCCAGCATATGCATCAGCGTCCGGTGGCTAATAGTGCCAGTTCTGTGTTGGTTGACGAGGCACTTTGTTTTCCCGATGTACCTCTCGCGTCTGGCTGTGCCGATTCTTACTCCCAAGTCTTTCATCCTGGACAGCGATGTGGAATCACTGACGTCAAAGTCCTCTGTTCTCGCCATATCTTTAAGGACGTTAATAACATCGGCACGATCCATGGGCTGGCCATCTACAGGGGGTGCAGAGCCAGCCAGTTTATCAGCTCGTTCATTTCCCTCGACTCCCGCATGTCCCGGGACGAAGATGAAGGTGACTTTACGGACAACAGACTTCCGCAGCGACTCAGTCCACTGTCTACGTACAGATCCAGCTTCGACCTTCTGAATCATGCTCATTGAATCACTTAGTACACACACGTTGGTATAATGCTGTGATTCCAGCCATATGAAAGCCTGTGTAACTGCCATCACCTCCATCGTCATGCTGCTCGTGGTCATAGAGTGGGCACCACTGGATTCTTGAACGGTTCGGCCCGCTGAACGGGCTGTAAATGCCCACGCACTTCTCTGCTGCTTTACAACAGATCCATCTGTATAGATGAGCACTTCGGGGCTATCTGAGTGTTCATAGATGAGCGCGTTAACCTCAGCATTGACAGCGGCAGGGTTCTGCTCTCTGCACCGTCTGTCGAGTGTGATAATGCAGGAGAAAGTGCACTTAAAAGCTGGAGGCACCGGCACCCATTCCTTGCCGGGGTTGATACTGGTAAGACTGCAGACCTGTCTGACGACATCTTCCGCCCGACCCATCCATGATTTGCCCCTCTTTAGCCTGTCACCCTTTTCTCTGAATATAGCGTCATGCAGAGGGTGCTGCTCATCTGCACTTATTTTTAAGTATGCACGAGCTCTCCAGATCTTGATCCTGTGTTCCATTGTCGGGAAGTCAAGGAGGTATCTCATTGCTACACAGCTGGTGTCTCTCGTGCAGCCCAAAATGATGCGCATGGCTTCGTTTTGTACCTTTTCAAGTCTTCCAATCTGTGTAGGGCTGACAGTGAGGATGGCCAGGGCATACTCGATGCGTGAAAGCACAAGTCCTTGGAACAGAAGTATTAGCAGTCTTTGCTCGATATTGGCAGTCGCCATGACTCTCATTGCTGACAAACCTTTTCGAGCTTTCGTTATGACATAATCGACATGATCTCTGAAGGACAGGCTACGATCAAGCCTCACGCCAAGATATGTCATTGACTGGGTTCTACTCAAAATGCTCCCATCCATTCTTACTGCCGGCATGTCTGTTTTCACAATATGGTTGTTTAGGGAGAACCATGTAACCGATGCCTTTGCAGGGTTGACAAGGGCACCGGCATCAGCACACCATGAGGAAATTCGATCTAGATCGCCCTGCATATCATTGGCACCTGCCTGTCTATCTCGACCCTGTCGATACACGAGGATGTCGTCAACGAATGACAGAGTCCTACCCCTCCCGTCCAACTGTTGTTCAGTGATCTGCACCGTATACACGTTGAATAGTACTGGTGACAGTGGTGAACCCTGTGGCAATCCTGGACATATCGTTATCGGCTCAGAAGACCAACTCCCGCATCTTAGCACTACCTTCCTTTGGAGCAGAACTGCAGCTATCCATCGTACAAGGTGAGGGTACACTTTCAGTCTGAGGAGGGTTTGCATCAAGTGCTCGAAAGATACTCTGTTATATGCGTCCTCTAAGTCTATGGCGGCCGCACATGTCTCTTCTCTGACCTGAAATCCTTCGTAAACATCTTGAGCAAAGACCAATGTTGCATGTCCTTACCAGGACGTTGTACTCCTCTTGTCAACGTTGCATGTCCTTACCAGGGCGTTGTACTCCTCTTGTCAACGTTGCATGTCCTTACCAGGATGTTGTACTCCTCTTGTCAATGTTGAGTGTTCTTACCAGGACGTTGTACTCCACCCCAGATTGATTTTCAAGGCAATTTTACATTCAGCAGTTTGCCATTCCTTTCTGAATGAGACATCAACATTGAAGTCCAAATGATTGGTGTACGGAATGAACCCACTACTCACCATCAGCGCAAGGATGTTTCAGAACAAGAACTTTTAACCTGTTGGTTGCGCTGACTCCTAGTAACTACATGGCTTTATTGGCAGAGTTGGGGTCCTGGGAACGTGAGTGACCACATTATCAAATACTATAGGGCGTTATTGACCCACAGCGTTGCAGAGAGGCTAACGTGCCAAGTTAGGGTTAACACTGGCAAGAATGCTCTTCATGTCTAAGAGGGAATATCCTGGGCAGACACTAGTCCGTGGGACATCCTGAGCAGACACTAGTCTGTGGGACATCCTGGACAGACACTAGTCTGTGAGACATCATGGGCAGATACTAGTCTGTGAGACATCCTGGGCAGACACTAGTCTGTGGGACATCCTGGGCAGACACTAGTCTGTGGGACATCCTGGGCAGACACTAGTCTGTGGGACATCCTGGGCAGACACTAGTCTGTGAGACATCTTAGGCAGACAATACTCTCCAGGACATCCTGGGCAGGCATTACTCTGGCTAACGAAGGGATGATCGACCATGGTCTCCACTGTGATGAAGGACTATAAACCTTTTCAAGCTACAAAAGACAGCAACCGTTCATGATGATAGTAGACAATCAATACCCAAGCCTTGCACTCATTCCTGGAGAGCTCATGTGCACCCCCGGAAGAGAATGTGTTTGCTAACAGGAATGATATCAAGTAACCTCCAATTCAGGTTTCTACATGTCATACAAAAGTTAAGTGGTGAAAGCAATGGGGTTCAACAGCAACACTGATTCACAATAAAGTGTGGGATTTATTTATGTAGATCCCTAGAGTATTGCTTGCATGAGAGCTGTTGGATTCTAAATTGTTGTTTGTTTGTTGTTTGTCCATCAAGAATGATGATGACCATTCCATTTCATTCAGTTGGGTTGAAAGTATCGAGCCATGAGTTCTAAGATGGCTGATAAGGCCTATTTTGGCTCGAAATGTTCTTTGACAATGTGGGCAAAGAATGCTTGATGTTCCAGGAGGACCTCCTGCAGTGGTTTTACTGTCCAGCCTTTTCTTCACAGCTCTTGCAGTCCTGGTTGCTTCAGAAGTGATTGCACCTTATGTAATGATGTACGCCATGAATTACGGTCTTTAGCAGCAGTCTCCTAGCTGTCAAGATGAATTCCAAAAGGTTTCAGTGAGATTTTCAGAGTGTCTTTAAAGCGTTTCCTCTGGCCGCCTTGGGAGTGTTTACCACAACGCAGCTCGCCATAAAAAATTTGTTTAGGGAGCCTGTGATCTGGCATATGAGTTAAGTGACCAGCCAAGCGAATCTGATTCTTCATTAGTAGAGTGTGGATACTGGGCATGGACTCTCTTTCTGGAACTTCTAAATTAATGCCACATTCAAGTTAATACTGTCGATTTCTGCTTAAGTGTTAGATTGGGCTTTTTGGTTGACAAATAGTCTTAACTCGGGGACCCCTTTGCCACTTTTGTGACAAGATCTTGACAGTCTGGTTTTTTGTTTAGTTTTGGGTATCTTCCGTGATTTTAATGCCTATAATTGACGTTTAACCCCGGAAGAAGGTTTTCGGCTCGAAACAGACCACGAGACAGAATATATCTAAGCTTTGTGCAGGAATTCTTAGTTTTAAGTTGTGTTTACTTTTCATGATTTTAGGAATGGAAATGGCCTTGGTTTTCAGCCTCGCATATTCACATTAGGTAATAGTTTTAAACAATGTTAGATTATAGTTATTCTGATTTAAAGAACTTTGTGAAACATTCTAAACTGATAGTACATGTTAAATGTGATTATTCAATTAAAATAAATTAGTTAGCAGACATTCAGAGTGAAGAACAAAACTAACCGTGAAAGTTTGTCATCATATTGAATTATGCTCGCACTAATGGGCCACACTTGTGTATATAAAGGTTTGCGTATTCCTGATATAAATAGGCTGAATGATATTTACATAATTAAATTTAAAATAATAATAATTATAACTAATTGATTATGTGGTTGTTTCGTGATTTGAAATTTAAATATTGAGCACAACCCACTACTGGCAACGCCGATCGCATTCTGGTATGAACCTAAGGCCTATCCACGTCAATATAGAAGCACTATACTCGAGTTTCACCCTCATTTGAGCTCGTCAGTAGTGCATATCCCTGAGCGGATCCGGAAAGTCCCCGATCACGCGTGTGAATATTGACGTGGATAGGCCTTAGGTTCATACCAGAATGCGATCGGCGTTGCCAGTAGTGGGTTGTGCTCAATATTTAAATTATAACTAAATAAAAATTAGTGTGCATATTGTTTCTCAGTACAAAACGGTCAAGGCCTGCCTCATATTGTCCCGACATTTTGCATTTTGTGTGACAATGATTCGCTTCAAAATATGATGTTTTAATTGTGTTTTATTGGTGTTATGGAGCCGTTCTAGTGATATAGGTGTAGAAAAGTGGTGTAGGTATCATTATTCAGTAAATTTCATTGGATTATAATCAGAGATTGAGCAATAGCGCCTTGATAAGTGGAAATTTCACGTAATTGTCACCTCTGTCTTCAATTTTGTTTTCACATCTGCTAATATTATTATTATATTTCTAACCTACAGCAACTGTAGCAATACCAACGTATTCCTTGTGCAATTTCCTTTAATTTGATATATAATACAATATATCTGCTACCATTTTAACAATTTTTAGATCATTTCTATGACACACCCCTACTTTCCATTTTCTGCCATCAATTTCTGTTTGGGCCAAACCCATTTTTTGTTTGGCACTGAATCAGTTAAACATTGGATTTCAAGAGGGAAGTTTTTAAAAAAAAAGTTGGCGGCATCCTTTTGGAGGAACAGTCAACAGACTTACAGAGTGATGCAAAATCGGTAAAATAATTTTGGACAATCTCAGACTAGTTAAACGCAAACTTCACGGCAAACTACTGGCTATCCGTATAATACTAATCACTTTTTTTAAAAAAAAACGCTCAACAATCAACAGATTCAATAGACGTGGGTGATCTCAGTGAATGAGTGATCTGATCATTCATTAAAATAGAAAAAACGAAGGTAACTAAAGTACTTTTAGAAAAGGTCGGAGAAACGCTTTAGATCCATTGATGTCCGTTGGTGAAATGTTACCAAATCCTCCCAACATGCCATCGATTGTGGGCGACACGGTGGCCCAGTATTTCTGAGCGTCCGTGTAGAGTTTGTCCTGGCTGGAGTCCGTGTGGACATTGTCTGTACCGGCCTGGTCAGCCATGTTGTACACTACGGACTGGCCCGGGCCACGTATCGACGATATTCACGGGTCGATACCAATGGCTGCATCATCATCATGTGCCGTGTCCATTAGCGTGGGCGGTTTTTCGCCATCTCTCACCATCACCAGAGTCGTGAATATTGTTCTGTGTTCTTGTTTCGACCATGTGGCCAAGCCACCAGCTATTTAAGAGATGTAACGGCTGCAGCAGGATTAAACAATTTGAAATAAAAGCAGTTAGGTATATGTAACTCAGGTGAAAAAGTGAGAGATATTAAACACAGAGGCAGTGTACATACCTTACAACCAACTCCACTACGGCAAACGTATATCACAGGGGGAAAATCCAAAACAATAATAAAATAAAAATAAGTATACTACGACACGGATGTTTAAATAAGTTGAACTGCCTGAACTTAACATCAATGGAAGAATCATAAACAATCTTAGGTATGCTGACGACTCAGTGTTACTAGCTAGCAGAAAGCGAGCAAGAGTTACAAAAACTAGTGGAACAAGTAAACAGGCACAGTGCAGAATATGGCTTAGATATTAACATACAAAAAACGAAAACTAGGATAATTAGCAGTGGACAGGAAAGGGCATCAATGAACATCGCAGTAAACGGGGAGATACTAGAACAAGTAACAAGTTTTTCCTATTTTGGACATGTCATAACCAGATGAAAGCAGAAGTGAAATAGAAATTTTTTAAAAAGAGAATAGGAATGGCCAAAAATGCTTTCAACGGCAAGAAATCAGTATTAACATCTAGAGAGACTAACAGCGCATTAAAAATAAGAATTGTCAAATGCTACGTATATTCAACGCTACTGTATGGCGCGGAAGCCTGGACATTGAACGAGCAACTAGAAAGTCGCATAGAAGCCCTGGAGATGTGGATATACAGACGAATATGTCGTATTTCATGGAAACAAAAACAATCAAATGCAGAGGGCTTATGGGAATGTCCCGAATGCTGTGATGTCGTTCCTAAATCAATCAATCAATCAATCAAATGCAGAGGTACTAGAAAAACTGGGAATGAAGAGAGAGTTGGTGAAAGAAATAAAGAGGAGACAAGTGAAATATTTCCACCACGTTAAAAGACAGGATACTCTTATAGAAACCGTACTGGAGGGCAAAGTTGAGGGCAAGCGAGCAAGAGGTAGACAGCGATACAAGTGGGAAGATAACATCGAGAGATTGACGAACATCAACCTGACAGAATGTACAGTCAAGGCGAGAGACAGTGTTGGAGATCCATTGCAGCCAGCCTTCATTGTGGAGACGGCACCTGATTGCTTGATTTATACTACGACACAGCGAACAATGTTTCGATTATATAACCTTTCCCAGGAACAACACAAACAGTTCTAATGAAAAACATGAAGTTAAGAAAAAGTAATAACAGTAAAATAAAATCCTCTGCCTTCCTCTTAATTCTTTCCCCTCACTCTTGCTAATTGTCACCAAATTATTTAGTTTATTTCTTCTCATAAAGTGCTCAACAAATTTTGCCTGTTATCGCCAAGTTCTCTGTTTTATTTCTTCTCATAAAGTGCACAACAAATTGTGACTGTCTACGTCTAATTTCTCTAATCACTTTACAGTTTTCGCTTGCTTCTTGTAGGACTTGATCATTGGTTTTTCTGACTGCCCATGGTATTCTTTGCATTTTCCTCAGAAACCACATTTCCACAGCCATTAGATAATTGCTCAGCTTGTCTGCTCTTTTTTTCACGTTTCACATCCATACAAAAGTACAGGTTCTATGTTGTCAACACTTTTTCTCGTTGCAAATTACATATTTTTATTGGTCAGTATGTGTTCCTCGGCATGCAGCTACCGTTCGTTAATTGACTCATTCTAATTAGTTAGTTAGTCGACAGATCATCCTCATTGTACATCGAATCAATCAATCCATAAATGCTTGGATCCCCTCCTCAGTAAATCCCGCAGCGTATTGCGGCTAACGACACCAGTTCTGTGTTGGTTTATTAATCTTCTTTGGCTTCCTGCGTAGTGTTCTTGTTTGGCCACCCCTCTTTTAACTTCTGTTCTCGCATCCTTACCATGGTCGTAGATTCACAGTCATCACTTGGTTCTCGCAAACGACTTACTTCTCGTAGCGCATTCAGTATGTCAGTCTGGTCCATGGCTCGTCCGCCTTTCACAGTAGCCTTACCTGCAAGCTTGTTAGCCTGCTCTTTTCCTCGTACACCCGCATGCCCTGGCACGAAAATTAAACTAATCTTTGCCAGCCGAGACCGCTCCAGAGACAGCAGCCAATCTCTTCGGATCCACCCCATCTCTATCTTTTTGAGCATGCTCATTGAGTCACTAAGGAAACATGCCCTAGTGAATGTCTGTGTCTCGAGCCATGTTTTTTTTTTTTTACTTACTGTTATGACTTCCATCGCCAGGCTACTTGTGGTTAAAGCAAAAGCACCAGACTCTTCCTTCACAATTCTCCCTTCGGCCTGAGCCGTAAAGGCCCATGAACTTCTCACTTGTCGAAGGACCGACCCTTCTAATACTAATTTTAATTGACTAATTCTAATTGACTCTCAATTATTAGCGAGGTGAGTCTTTATCGCACTCCGGACAGGGCTATGTATGCTCCTGTCTCGTCCTTAGCATCAGATGTCATATACTTTTGACAAAGTGTTCATGTCTGGCGGCTCCCCGCCTCACTCTCATCTCCTTCACTCTGAACAAGGAAGCAAATTCCCAAGTGTCCTTGAATTTATCTATTCCCCTAGCCTTTTGCATTTTGTTTATATCTGGCCCGTGCATTCCTCTTCTCACCTCGATCATTACCACGCCTGCCACCGACCAGCTCGATCGTTGCCTTTCACACATGAGTGTCCCAATATATTGATGAAAATAAGCATTACTAATTGTGTTGTGACGTGCCCATGTCCCGGGAAAATTATACAAAATCAATCAAACAATCAATCATGGGGCCATGCCGGAAAGCGTGGGCGGTCATGACTCGCCATTTCACTCGATCAAAATACAAAATACGTTGGTCATATCATGGCACCTTGCCGTCTTGACAGACGATAGTTTGTAAGGGTATGGGAGTTATTGCCTCTCCATAGCACAAAGCCTGTGCTAAATATAGAGATTCATGTGTTGCCCATGCAGCATGATCCCTCTCTCGGCCTGCCTAGTTCACTCCAGAGGAAAGGAACACCTCTACATCTGGAACAAGACAAGCTGCAGAAGCTGCTGGATCAGCAAAGCAATGCTCTAATGTCCGCCTGTTGGAGCTTCGATCCTAGACCAGCTGCCAACCAAGGCTTAGGCCTGGTCTTACCCTGCCATGACATTGTCTTTAGGTTGCATTTCCTCGTACCAGGGTAAGGCTTTGTACCCTCCCAATTGCGCTCTTTCCGCCGCAAGGCCGTTGGCACAATGTGGGGTGGGGTAAGCGCCGCCCAACGTTCGGCGCTAACAGACAACAGGTAGTACCGTCTACTGTTATACGGTAGCCCAGTACGGTTGGTCATATAGGCCATACATATTAAACGTCATAGGGTTTGGAAAGAACAGTGATGGGAGTTCCTGAACAAGAGGCAAAGGTCGGCCAGCACGAAGGTGGAAGCCGGACAATAAAGACACCCTTGGCATGAACATAAATGAGGCAAGGGAAGTGGCAAAAGATCGAGACTCTTTCCGACGGGCAGAGATGGGAGTGAGGATGATGATGATGATGAGCTGCACAGTTGTAGTATCGCTGCTTTAGTATCAGTATCGACCAGTTTAATGGTTTGTTATTGTGTTAAACACCGATACAACATACTCTATATATCATATCCATTGTTGCGTTTATTAATAATCGACATTGTTTCTGCAATACAAATTTAGCAATATATATTTATAAATTAAATATGTTGTTAGTAGTTAATATAGTTATTCATAATCTAAGACGTTTGTATATTATTGATGTCTTTATATAAACGTAGCAATGGGTTTGAGAGTGGCAGTAGTTGTTTTGTGATGGCGGACGACGTCTGCAAGACCTGAGTGACAAGAACTGATTTCGGGGACGTTTGGGTTCAAGTCATTGTTCTGTAGATATGATGATGTCGGCGGAGGATGCAAGATATCTAAAAAGGTAGTTAGTAATGGTAAATTTACAGATATATTAGCAAATTAAGCAGTATTTGGATTTTAACAATCCGGGTAACCATGGACGCATTCGCATTGGTTGACTGCGACTTGCAGGAAATCAGAAAGCCGTCCAATTACCGTAAAGCTGTAAACATATAATGCATACATCAATTGATAGTGATACATTTCAAATGATGTTGGAGTAGATATGTGATGCTCTGTTGATAATGTGGTTCATATGTGCACTACTACTAGTTAGTTATTTGTACATGCCGACATGCCCATCATAGGATCGATGCTCAGCAGATCCTTCCCCCAACATATGAATCAGCTAGTTAGTTAGTTAGTTAGTCGACAGATCATCCTCGTTGCACATCGGACCATTCAGTCCATAAGTGCTCGGATCCCCTCCTCAGCAAATCCCGCAGCGTGTAGCGGCTAACGACGCCAGTTCTGTGTTGGTTTATCAATCTTCTTTGGCTTCCTGCGTAGTGTTCTTGTTTGGCCACCCCTCTTTTAATTTGCTGCTCTCGCAGTCTGGCCATTGTTGTAGATTCACAGTCATCACTTGGTTCTTGCAAAAGTCTCACTTCTCGTAGAGCATTCAGAATGTCAGCCTGGTCCATGGCGCGTCCGCCCTCCACAGTAGCCTCACCTGCGAGCTTGTCAGCCCGCTCATTTCCTTGTACTCCCGCATGACCTGGCACGAAGATGAAACTAATCTTTGCCAGCCGAGACCGCTCCAGAGGCAGCAACCATTCTCTTCGGATCGACCCCTCCTCTATCCTCTTGATCATGTTCATTGAGTCGCTAAGGAAACAAGCCCTAGTGAATGTCTGTGTCTCGAGCCATGTTATTGCTTTACTTACTGCCATGACTTCCATGGTCAGGCTACTTGTGGTTTCAGTGAAAGCACCAGAGTCCTCCTTCACAATTCTCCCTCCGGCCCGAGCTGTAAAGGCCCATGAGCTTCTCACATGTCGGACGACCGACCCATCTGTGTAGATGACCGCGTCACTGTCTAGCGAATTCTCGAAAATCAACGCTTGTACTTCAGCCTCCACAGCAGCCGGATTTTCTTGTCTGCATTTTCTATCTAGTTGGATGCAAACTGAAAAGGATGTGCAGAAGTCTGTTGGCACTTGCACCCACTCCTCGCCAGGTTCTAAGTCCTCAAGTGAACACACCTGTTGAAGAATGTCTTCGGCTTGACCCATCCACGACCGTCCTCTTTTTAACCTGCTGCCCTTCACCTTCCTAATTTCACTATGCAGTGGATGCTGTGTGTTTGCGTTAATTCTGAGGTAGGCGCGTGCCCTGCAAACTTGCATTCTCTCTTCAATGGTTGGAAAATCAAGAAGGTAGCGCATCGCCCTGCATGCTGTATCTCTTGTACATCCAAGAATAATGCGCATAGCTTCATTCTGTATCCTTTCCATCCTTTCTATCTGCTTATGGCTGAGAGTCAGGATTGCCATTGCATACTCCAAAACAGACATGACCAGCCCCTCGTACAGAAGACATAGATGGCGCTGCTCACAGTTTGCTGCCGCCATCACCCGCATCGCTGCCAAGCCCCGCTTGGCCTTTGTTATCACCTGGTCTATGTGCACATTATAAGCAAGGCTTCGATCAAACCGTATCCCCAGGTAATTCATTGCCTGCGTTCTTTCCACCGTCTCTGAACACAGCATTACATATGAATCAGCATCCAGGGTGGCTAATAGTGCCATTTCTGGTGTTGGGAGACGAGACCCCACATTCTGCCAATGCTAATGATGATCGCGAAGAAAAGGGAATGCCAGGAGAATTCTTCTATTTTTAGAATTTAAAAAAGCAGTAAGTGAATATCACTCTTCACCTCAGAGCCACAGTAGAGCAGACATTGTTGGGCAAGAAACTCTACCCACGGGCAGATAGAGTCCGTTACCTTGGATCTGACACAGATGCACGCTGGAGCTTGACACGCTGACCTTTGAAGTGTAACACTAGGAATGATACTCCTCTTGAAATAGAGATAAAGAAGAAGATAACACGTGTGAGGCCATCAATCAAATATCTAGTTAAGAATTGAAGCTGAGTTGAGTTAAGAACCAACATCAATGCACTCAGGACATTCTCATATGTGCTCCGTCCCCTCATTCAACAGCCAGCGAAGAGTCATGCTACTAATCGTGCCTACCGCTATCTGATTTAAAATTCTCCTGGTCTTCCCTTTCAGTTTTTGGGATTCTTCCAGAACCCCTACTGATCCCCTGCAATCTCATTCTTTCCACATATGGGTTCTCAATCTGTTCCTCCACCTTCTCCACCTGGTCCCACAGATGCATGACCACCTCTGTGTTTTCCAAAGGTAATCTACCACCAAAGAGGTGCATTCCCTGCTAGCCTATCAGTCTGTTCATTCCCCTGCACCCCCGCATGACCAGGGCAAAATATCCATATAATTCTCACAATCAATTCAAGAATTCAAAACGGAGTGGAGTTAAAGTTATGTAGTTGTTTTCAGAATTATTCTCCGGGGAAGGAGAGGTGGGGAGGAAAATGACAGGACACATCACCTCATGTCATAGCCTGGAATTTGTGAAGGCCTAACACTTGAAAGCCCATAAACAGTATCTGCTTTGGGACTGCCTGTAGCATTGTTGTATTATAGACGGGTGTGTTCCCAGGACTCACAGGGAAACAGAGAACAGCAATACTGGAACCTACCACACATGATGTAAGAGGCCACTGAGGGAGGGTGGCTAGAGACTGGCTAACTCAGCAACACTGGAACCTACCACACATGATGTAAGAGGCCACTGAGGGAGGGTGGCAAGAGACTGGCTACCTCAGCAACACTGGAACCTACCACACATGATGTAAGAGGCCACTGAGGGAGGGTGGCAAGAGACTGGCCACCTCAGCAACACTGGAACCTACCACACATGATGTAAGAGGCCACTGAGGGAGGGTGGCAAGAGACTGGCTAACTCAGCAACACTGGAACCTACCACACATGATTAAGAGGCCACTGAGGGAGGGTGCAGAGACTGGCTAACTCAGCAACACTGGAAACCTACCACACATGATGTAAGAGGCCACTGAGGGAGGGTGGCAAGAGACTGGCTACCTCAGCAACGCTGTTCTTTGTAACTCAGCACACTGGAACCTACCATGCATGATGTAAGAGGCCACTGAGGGAGGGTGGCAAGAGACTGGCTACCTCAGCAACGCTGTTATTTGTAACTCAGCAACACTGGAACCTACCATGCATGATGTAAGAGGCCACTGAGGGAGGGTGGCAAGAGACTGGCTAACTCAGCAACACTGGATACTACCACACATGATGTAAGAGGCCACTCGAGGGAGGGTGGCAAGAGACTGGCCACCTCAGCAACACTGGAACCTACCAACCAGGATGTAAGAGGCCACTGAGGGAGGGTGGCAGAGAGACTGTTACCTCAGCCAACACTGGAACCTACCATGCATGATGTAAGAGGCCACTGAGGGAGGGTGGCAAGAGACTGCTACCTCAGCAACACTGGAACCTACCACGCATGATGTAAGAGGCCACTGAGGGGGGGTGGCAAGAGACTGGTTACCTCAGCAACACGGGAAACCCTTTACCTACATGATGTAAGAGGCCACTGAGGGAGGGTGGCAAGAGACTGGGTACCTCAGCAACACTGGAACCTACCACGCATGATGTAAGAGGCCACTGAGGGAGGGTGGCAAGAGACTGGCTACCTCAGCAACACTGGAACCTACCACACATGATGTAAGAGGCCACTGAGGGAGGGTGGCAAGAGACTGGCTACCTCAGCAACACTGGAACCTACCACACATGATGTAAGAGGCCACTGAGGGAGGGTGGCAAGAGACTGGTTACCTCAGCAACACTGGAGCCTACCAGGCATGATGTAGGAGCCACTGGGGAAAGGGGTGGCAAGAGACTGACTACCTCAGCAACACTGGAACCTACCAGGCATGATGTAAGAGGCCACTGAGGGAGGGTGGCAAGAGACTGGCTACCTCAGCAACACTGGAACCTACCAGGCATGATGTAAGAGGCCACTGAGGGAGGGTGGCAAGAGACTGGCTACCTTACCGTGTAGAATACTTGGCTACAACATTCAACCAGTTGTGAACAAGTCTACACAGGGTTTGGTGTGAGTTGGTGGAGGATCTGTGCTCTATTAGGAGGAGGAGAAGAAGAAGTTGTGTTGTACACACCGTGCTGGTGAATATACTGGCTGTTTTTATTTGCCAGGCTCCTTCAGCGGTAGAAGAGGCAGAAGCAGATTGAGAGAAGTGATGCTGGGTAGTTTAAGATGATGGTGTGGAGAACCTCATCTGTAGAATTGATCCAGAACAAAAAGAACCAAGATCTGTGGAGGGACATGAAATCCTACACCATTTTAAACGGCACATGATGATTATGAAACGTCTTCATAATTAATTAACCAAATACATTTTGTGTTCTATCAAATGCTACTTAAATATTTCTTAATTTCAATAATTAGAATGAAGTTGTGTCAGATACATGGGTAATATATAAACTGTTTAACAGATCATCATGATGTGCCATGTCGATAAACATGGACATTCATGTTTCCTCATCTTACATGATCACCAGAGTCAGGGATCCGCTCTGTCTTCTTGTCTTGACCATACCACATGGGCAAGCCATCCACACATTATTTCCTTTGCCTCCTTGCTCTTTTTTCCCTCAGTCATGCCAGTTGTCACCAAGTCTCTAGTTTATTTCTTCTTATAACATGCCCAAAAAATTCTGACTGTCTGCATCTAATTTCTGCAACCAGTTTACAAAAATCTCCATTAGGATTACAAGTTATCAGATTAGCTTTTGGTATAACTGGAATAAAAATGAAGCTAAGCTCAGAATTTGATGATCAACAATTGTTGTAGTCTTTTGTCTACAGGGCACATTCTGATGCGATTTGTAGTCATAAACAGAGACCACTGTAACCCAAAATGAGATGGTAGATATATTGTATACTTCCCTGCATCTCGTTGGGTGCATTCTGCAGAATTATATATCACATGAAGTGAATAGTTACATCAAATTTAGGCTGAAATATCTAACACATACATTCTCAAAGCAGTGTTCTTGATACGATCATTGGTGTCCCACTGGTCTATCATTGCAGTGATCTTTATACCATTATACCATGAGATGTTCTTATACCATTATACATGAGATGTTCTTTATCCATTATACCATGAGATGTTCTTTATACCATTTTTACCATGAGATGTTCTTTATACCATTATACCATGAGATGTTCTTTATACCTTTATACCATGAGATGTTCTTTTATACCATTATACCATGAGTGTTTTTTTATTTACCATGAGATGTTCTTTATACCATTATACCATGAGATATTCTATATACATTATACCATGACTGTTCTTTATATCATTATCCCATGATATGTTCTTTATACATGAGATGTTCTCTGAACCATATTAGTGTTTCACTAGCCCATAGAGCAGTGATCTTAACCTTTATGTGTGATACACATTTCAGCCAAAAAATGATTCATCCACACATTTCATCTGATAAAAACTCTGCAACATGCACCTAATTAGATGCAGCAAAATATGCCAGCAGTAAATCATGCACCTATTTTTGTTGGCTCTGTGTGTAAATCCACTAAGAGAATACATTGCTTTGAATATTTTATAGTGTTAAATTGGTGTCACTGCACTCAGAACAAGTTCATAAGCATCAGCGAGTGTGAATGTTGATGTTTTCCTGTTTCAAAAAGTCGTTAAATACTTGTTGTTGTTGTTGTGCTCCTCCTCATCTCATCATCTCGTTCTCCTCATCGTCCCCCTCTCCCCTCCTCTCCTCCCTCCTGAAAAAACATTTGCTGTACTTTAAATTTCTGTCAGGGGCCCCATGACCAGGACAAATACAAACACAGGTTGTCCAATACGAAACCTTACCTTGGTATCACTTTGCACTGACTGATCTTCTTGTGTTTTGCAGGAAGGTGAAAGGAGGGAGCATTGATGTCCACCCGACAGAGAAGGCATTAGTAGTCAACTATGAACTGGAGGCTACAATCCTCGGGGAGATGGGAGATCCCATGTTGGGCGAGAGAAAGGAGTGTCAGAAAGTGTAAGAGATCACATCATTTTTTTTTACAGGAGTCAGTTAGTTAGTTAGTCGAGGTTCCAACTTCAAAGCAACGAGTCGTACCCATTATGCTCTTCTCCGTGCCAGTGAATATCGCACAAAATGCTCCCCACTGTCGAATGTGAAAAGTGGAATAGACAGGAGTCTCGCAATCCAACAGCCCGCCCAGGTACACTATGCTTAATGCCGCAGCCAGAATGCCAACACAAAATTAATCCACGAAAACCACAGTTCATCGTCGATGGACCTCGGCAAGTCACCAGAAAGACCTCACTGACCCAGGTTTTTTCACATGGCTCGGTCTTTTACCGCAGGGCGACCGCCGAAAGTGTCGCATAAAGCACGACCTCCACAGCTGTCAGCGCCGACTTTCGGGAGTTTCCTGAAAATGCACTCGTGAACGAAAAGACAAATCAGTCAATTCAGCAATAGCCAGTAGCCCATTGTTCTGAACATGCAGGTCACTGTACAGGACACATGTAAAATCATTCCCCGTGAATGTCACAGCTCACAGTGTCGCCCACGCACTAACTCAGTAGCAGGGCGACGGAACCATGTATGCCAGTCAACACGAGGAAAATGCAATTGCAAACCGTAGCTGCGAGCATAAACAGCCACAGGCCTTAACGGTTCAACGCCTAACTGCCATGCTGGCGACCGGAAGTCTATTTACAGGAGATTCCTTGAGACTGTTGAAATAACACGATAAGTACATTCAGCCCGAGCCAAGGGGGCAATGTTGCTAGGTGCTCGCCTGCCAGCTCGATGGCCAGGAGTTTAGATCCGCATCGGACCAGATTGTTTACAATTGACACAGGCTCATAGGTTGACCCGGCCTTAGATGGGTATAAAAAATGTCTTGGAAATGAACGGTTGCTGCGTGATGCTGATCACATGACCCAACGAGTGCGGTTGCTCTATAAAAATATGGACCTAGCACCATACGCCCACTAAGCTGTAGTGAATATCCCCATCAACTCGTACCGTAAATATTGAGTTGCTGAACACTGCTCTCATCACGGCCTGCCCAACAGTTTCTGTATCCTTTTCCTGTTCTCTTGCCTCATGCATTTTCATGCGAAAAATGCCTGCATTTCACTGTGTCCATCTTCGTGCTGGGCGACCCTGGCTTCTTCTTCAAGGAACCATATCTGACATCACTTTTCTTTCCATGTCACTGTGTAAGTTTCTTATTTTTACATTGAGCCAGAGCATATATATATATATATATATATATATATATATATATATATATATATATATATATATATATATATATATATATAAATGCTGGATTCAGAGACATATTTAATGTTGCCTGTTATGACCATATTATACAAATGCAAAAGCCAATCCAAAACGGGAGGTCATTGCTGTCATAGTTAATTAAAGTACCGTGACCACTGAGTCTAGAGACAAGTGTACTGTAAATTATCTTGATGAAGTGTAGTTAACCCTTTACAAGGCAGAATGGCCCGATACTGTAAACGGGCGAAACGTCCCAAACCGGCCGATACTATTATGCATTGTAAAAACGCGATCTCTCGGCTTTCCGATACTTCCGACGGCTGCTTTCACCGATTGCTTGACAACGTGGCCGCCATTTGTAAGCGCGTACTATGAATTTGAGCGGATTTTATGGACTTTTTTGATAGTTTTCGGGTTTTTACGCTGTTTTTCAAAACAGATTTTGGCGATTCTTCAAGTGATAGCCGAGATTTCGCTCTGTTCAATTTAAGTGACATTTAAAGGGCACGAAGTTGACTATTAATCGGAGCTAGATATCAGTGCAAAGCGTTACTTTGCATTAGCAGTCTGAGTCGGAAGAAAATGATTATGATTCTGAAAATGTGTTTGTAAATTGCCGTATAGATGACGGAAAAATCACAAACAACATGCTGTATTTTGTAAATATTTGTGTTCATATATGGGTTACCGACAACAATTACGTGAGTAACGTATTCTGCATGCTTTTCCCTTCATTGTGTTATTTATTTAACTAAAATCGGTTGACTAACACCTTATTAGTGATGTTTTTACTAACGCGACCCAAAATTTTACCGAACCTGAAAAAATCTGCCCGTTCATGCTACAAAAGGACAAGCGTCTGCCCTGTAAAGGGTTAATGTCAAGAATCATTACAAAATGAATCACAACTTCTGGTCTTTTCTTTACATTTTCCAACTTCGGACAGATTTGTTAACTTGCACATGGTTCCCTCTGCAGTGTTTTATATATCATCAGTAGTATCTCCATGGTCAATCAATGTTGTGTTCTTTATACCATTGTTGTGGTCATCAGTGCAGTGTTCTTTATACCTTGTTGCAAATGCTGCCTTTTAGAAGTTGACTAGTATTTCATGTAATAAATCACTCTTACTGAATGTTAGGAAGAGATTAGTGAAATGTTATTTGTAACCACATTATGTTGTATGGCAGTGAGTTTTGCAATGTGAATGTCAGGAAGAGAGTAGTGAAATGTTATTTGTAACCACATTCTGTTGTATGACAGTGAGTTTTGGAATGTGAATGTCAGGAAGAGAGTGGTGAAATGTTATTTGTAACCACATTCTGTCGTATGGCAGTGAGTTTTGGAATGTAAATGAACAAACTGGGAAACGCCTGGAGGCAGTGGAGATGTGGTTTCTGTGATTCATGTTTTTGTTTTAATGTCAAGGATGACTAGAGTAACTAACAGTGATTGCCTAGAAGAGGTTAGTGAAAGTAGAACATTACACACGACTATAAGAAAGATAACACAGTGTTCTTTGGTCATAGAATGAGAAAAGAGGCATTGTAGAACATCGTGATGACTGAGAGAAGGGAGACCAAGAGAAATGATGCTTGATGGTATAATACAAATGTGTGGAGGAATCTCATCTCATCTCATCTCATTTCATTCCTCTTGTACCATGTGGTGTTGAGGGGAAGCATAAACAATAAGAGACTCCCCATTTATGGGCTTCTTATATTGAGTTTCCCATGGACTCTGTTATTTCTCCTATCCATCGCCTACATGATCAGCCTATTCTTCTGGTTTTATTTTTCGTCTGTATATCGTTGCTTGTTGTGGTATACTGTTATCAATGTAACTGTTTCAGAAGCAAGGTCTGAGATCTGTGGAGAGACATAAACATCTACACCACTTTGCAAAATACAAGATGATAATGATGATACATAAGTGTCTTGGGGGGTATGGCTTTTGTCTCTACCTCAAAAGATTCCAGTTTCATAATTCTGGTTTCTTTTCCTGATGTGGACAGTGTTCCAGAAAAAATCTTGTAGTTCACACACTTAGCCCTGGATGTTTTCTTTCATACAGTATCCGGGTCAAAGGTCTTCATGAGAACAGTGACCTCAACACGCTAGCGAAAGAAGTGATAGAAAAGTGCAAACTGATACACCCGAGCAAGCTGCCCGAGGTGGAGCAGCTGCTCTATTACCTCCAGAACAGAAAGGAAACTTCCAACTCAAAGGGTAGGCTCTTCATCTTTCACTTCTAAGTTGTTCAGTTTCATTCTTCTTCCTCTTCTAATTATTCTTCTTCTTCTCCTCCATCTCCTTATCTTCTTCTTCTTCTTCTTCTTCTTCTTCTTCTTCTTCTTCTTCTTCTTCTTCTTCTTCTTCTTCTTCTTCTTCTTCTTCTTCTTCTTCTTCTTCTTCTGCTGCTGCTGCTGCTGCTACTGCTGCTGCTACTGCTACTGCTCCATCACCTCCTCTGCCTCCTCTTCTGTCTTTTCCTCCTCATCATTCTTAAACTTCAATTTCAGTTATAAATGTTAGAGTAAATGTTGTGCTTGCTCAGTGTGGATAAAACCTGGTCTGTTCAAACAAGTCATCCTATGGTAGTTACATCTGTCAGTGTCAAGTGTTCATTCATTCGTTAAGAAACATGTCCCTTGCAGAACCTTGCACCTAACAACCATGAAGTGTGACATGTTAGGGCGTCATAAATACTAGGTTAAGTTATAGCGATGTTGGGTGACTGGCCCAGGTAATATATGAAATAATGGCGGCTTTTACTATACTTACTCACACAGCCTTGTGTATTACTCACTAGTTACTTATCTCCTACAGCCTCACATCTGTACTCACTAATTACCCCTGCCTCTGCAACTTCACACAAAGAACACCAATTCATAAACTACGCATCTTATCCCGAGCAAATTCAGCAACACCATTTTGTAAAGATTATCTGGTCACTACTTAATCACACATTTCTTCACAGCGTCCGGTGCAAAGACCACGCTCTTAGACAAGCCTGAAGATCCAGCATTTATCGATGGGACGGAAGTTAACGAAGTGGCCAACATCAATGATGTTGATGAATATCTGGAAATGCTTTATGATGACCTTCCTGACAAGATCAAAGGATGTGCTCTGATTTTACAGCTGGCCCGCAACCCAGACAATCTAGAGGAACTCTTCCAGAATGGTGGGTATAGTGTTTTGTTTAGTCTTGCATTGTATTTGCTGGTTGTGAGGTGTCAGGTCTTAGTTCGTTGTCTGTTAGGTCTTAGTGGTTGTCTGTCAGGTCTTGGTGGTTGCCCGTCAGGTCTTGGTGGTTGTCTGTCAGGTCTTTGTGGTTGTCTGTCAGGTCTTAGTGGTTGTCTGTCAGGTCTTTGTGGTTGTCTGTCAGGTCTTGGTGGTTGTCTGTCAGATCTTGTGGTGTTGGCCTGTCATTCTTGTGGTTGTCTGTCAGGTCTTTGTGGTTGTCTGTCAGGTCTTGGTGGTTGTCTGTCAGGTCATAGTGGTTGTCTGTCAGGTCATAGTGGTTGTCTGTCAGGTCTTGGTGGTTGTCTGTCAGATCTTGGTGGTTGTCTGTCAGATCTTGGTGGTTGTCTGTCAGATCTTGGTGGTTGTCTGTCAGATCTTGGTGGTTGTCTGTCAGATCTTGGTGGTTGTCTGTCAAGTCTTAGTCAGATATGTCTGAGCTACCGTATGACAGTAGATGGTACTGTTAGCGCCAAATGTTGGGCAGTGCTCATCAAACTCGACATCCCATATTGGTGCCAACGGCATCTGGCAAAGGAGCACAACTGGGAGGGTACAAGCCTTATACTGATGTGAGGAAATGCAAACCTTTAGACTAAATATCATGGCAGGGCAGACCAGGCCTAAGCCTTGGTCCGGCAACTGGTCTAGGATCGAAGCTCCGTCAGTCGGGTAGTTAGAGCATTGCTTTACTGATGCTGTCTTGTTCCAGATGTATTGGTGTTACCTTTCCCCTTGAGTAAACTCGGCAGGCTGAGAGAGTTATCATGCTGCATGGGCAACACATGGTCTCTATAATTCAACCCAGGCTTTGTGCTGTTGAGAGGTATAACTCCATCTGTTATCTGGTTGTGGTTATTATGCATTTTTTTAAAAGCACAATGTAACAAACTGTCAAGACAGCATGGTGCCTATGAAAGTGCCAATGAATGCTGGTTGTGATGTTGATATTATTCATGTACTAAAATGGATATCTCTCTCTCTCTCTCTCTCTCTCTCTCTCTCTCTCTTTCTCTCTCTCTCTCTCTCTCTCTCTCTCTCTCTCTCTCTCTCTCTCTCTCTCTCTCTCTCTCTCTCTCTCTCCTCTCTCTCTCTCTCTCTCTCTCTCTGTGGGTGGGTGAACAAGCAGATAAGCTTGTGAGCTTGGATGCTGTGGGGAGCAAACCAGCAATGGACCAGGCTGATATCCTGCACACCCTGAAGGAGGTAGGATATATAAATGGCTCTAGAAATGGGTTTATTCTGTAGCTTTGACCAGGCTGCTAAAACATCAAGTCAAGGGTGTGGCTGGTCCTAGTCAGGAGCGCCATGTGGGGAGCCACAGACAAATAGCCAACACAGAACTTGTGTCGTCAGTTGTGACATGCTGAGGGAGATACTGAGGAGGGGATCTAAGCACTGATTGACTGATAGTTTGATGTGCAGTTAGGATGATCTGTTGACTAACTTTTGTGTGTGTGATAGAGAGAAAGAAAGACCTGCAAAAGAGCTGAGAGCCAGTATTTGTTCACTAACTTTTGTGTGTATGGGAGAGAGAGAGAGAGAGAGAGAACTGTGAAAGAGTAGAGAGCCAGTATTTGGGATTGCTAATGGGAAGTCAGTAAATGAGACTAGTTAAAAATAACTGTCATGTACTGCCAATATAATACCTTGTGGTTATGGCAGGGGGGTCTTGAGCCTGAGGAATTAAGGCCGCCTGGCTAGTGCAGTCACTGCGAACTGTGCAGGTTAGAGTTTTCTTTTTGACCCTGACAGAAAAAAACAAACTCCACACCTACCGAGGATTCGAACCCGGGTCTCCCGAAGGAGAATCCGGCCCGCCGCTCCTCAGTGATGCTAGTAACTTTATTAATTCCATTATATTATTTTCCCCTAGTTATATTTTTTGTCACTGTTTCCTGTAAACTATGTACTACATATGTATAGTAAAATAAAGGACCCTTGTGTGTGTCCTGAGTTGTATTGGGTATATGATGTTAGTTAGCCCTGTGTTTTTGTAGACCAGATGGCACTCAGTGGGTCATGTGGTGACATCACACCGGCCACCTTGACCTTAAAGGTCATTTTCTGGTAGCCATCTTAGGCTGGTTTAGTTTTATAAAATGTTCACGATGGCTGTTTAAGCACAAGATCATCAGATCGGCCCTTGACAGCGTGTTGTTCTTAAATATAACAAACTGGTAGAGTCTCTCCTAGACAATGTGTACTCTTTGACTATAAATCACACTTTTGTGTCTGATCCTCAGAGACTGTTGTGAGTGCCCTTGTCCGTCTACTGAAGGAAGAGTGGAAGAACAGCACAGACCTGGCCATCAACATCATCTATATCTTCTTTTGCTTCTCCTCTTTTTCATCTTTTCATGCCGTCATCCTGCACTTCAAGATTGGAACCCTGTGCATGACCATCATACAGCATGAGCTGATGAAACATGCCCTCTGGCAGGACGAGCTTCAACAAGAATAAGAAAGCTGGTAGGATTTATGTTTCTGCTCGTAATTGTCTCTTCTTTATTCATTTACATCGTCTCCACCATCTCACATATTTATTCGTTTACATTTTCCCCCACAACCTCACATTATGTCCTCACTTACACATTCCTCCACAACTTCAAATATTTATTCATTTATATCTTCCCCAAAATTTCACATATGTATTCATTTACATCTTCCTCCACAACGTCACATATTTATTCATTTACAGCTTCCTCCACCACCTCACTTATTTATTCATTTATATCTTCCCCCACAACCTCACATATTTATTCATTTAAAGCTACCTCCACAACCTCACTTATTTATTCATTTACATCTTCCTCCACAACCTCACATATTTATTCATTTAAAGCTTCCTCCACAACCTCACATATTTATTCATTATATCTTCCCCACAACCTCACATATTTATTCATTTAAAGCTCCCTCTACAACCTCACATATTTATTCATTTATATCTTCCCCCACAACCTCACATATGTATTCATTTATATCTTCCCCCACAACCTCAGAATTAACGCAAACACACAACATCCACTGCATAGTGAAATTAGGAAGGTGAAGGGCAGCAGGTTAAAAAGAGGACGGTCGTGGATGGGTCAAGCCGAAGACATTCTTCAACAGGTGTGTTCACTTGAGGACTTAGAACCTGGCGAGGAGTGGGTGCAAGTGCCAACAGACTTCTGCACATCCTTTTCAGTTTGCATCCAACTAGATAGAAAATGCAGACAAGAAAATCCGGCTGCTGTTGAGGCTGAAGTACAAGCGTTGATTTTCGAGAATTCGCTAGACGGTGACGCGGTCATCTACACAGATGGGTCGGTCGTCCGACATGTGAGAAGCTCATGGGCCTTTACAGCTCGGGCCGGAGGGAGAATTGTGAAGGAGGACTCTGGTGCTTTCACTGAAACCACAAGTAGCCTGACCATGGAAGTCATGGCAGTAAGTAAAGCAATAACATGGCTCGAGACACAGACATTCACTAGGGCCTGTTTCCTTAGCGACTCAATGAACATGATCAAGAGGATAGAGGAGGGGTTGATCCGAAGAGAATGGTTGCTGCCTCTGAAGCGGTCTCGGCTGGCAAAGATTAGTTTCATCTTCGTGCCAGGTCATGCAGGAGTGCAAGGAAATGAGCGGGCTGACAAGCTCGCAGGTGAGGCTACTGTGGAGGGCGGACGCGCCATGGACGAGGCTGACATTCTGAATGCTCTACGAGAAGTGAGACTTTTGCGAGAACCAAGTGATGACTGTGAATCTACAACAATGGCCAGTCTGCGGGAGCAGCAAATTAAAAGAGGGGTGGCCAAACAAGAACACTACGCAGGAAGCCAAAGAAGATTGATAAACCAACACAGAACTGGCGTCGTTAGCCGCTACACGCTGCGGGATTTGCTGAGGAGGGGATCCGAGCACTTATGGACTGAATGGTTCGATGTGCAACGAGGATGATCTGTCGACTAACTAACTAACTAACTAACAACCTCATATATTTATTCATTTAAAGCTTCCTCCGCAACCTCACATATTTATTCATTTATATCTTCCCCCACAACCTCACATATGTATTCATTTATATCTTCCCCCACAACCTCATATATTTATTCATTTAAAGCTTCCTCCACAACCTCACATATTTATTCATTTATATCTTCCCCCACAACCTCATATATTTATTCATTTATATCTTCCTCCACAACCTCACATTATGTATTAAGGAGATGGGAAGTAGGAAAAGTTGAAGTTCAGTGGAACATTTGAGAAATGGGAAAAGATGGGGAAGATAAGTGGGAGAAGTTGAGGATGAGATGGACAAGATGAGCAGGATGTGTGGGAGAAGACTTGAGAAAAGATTGAAGGAAGAGGAGTAGGAGAAAATGATGAGGACGAGGAATAGGAAAGGATGAGAGGTGAGAGATGATGAGCAGAGGGAGAAAATCAGGTGAGGGAATAGTATGAGAAGATGAGAAAGAAGAGAGGATGAAGAAGGGAATATATGGCAAAAGATCAGGAGAGGAAGAAATAGAAAAAGACTAAGTGCAGTGGAATAAATGAGAATTGGGAAAAGATGAGGAAGAGAAGAATATGGAGAAGACGAGGTAGAGGTGAATTGGGAGAAAACAATAAAAACAACAGTTACTAATTTACTAACTTTACAATATTATTAATTTTAAAATATTAAAAAGACTTTGTCATGAAGTCTGTGATGAAGAAGGAGAAAGAGATGTAGACATTGAAGGAGATTGAGAAGATGTGAGGAGGAGGAGCAGTAGAAATAACAAGGAAGATGAGAAAATGAGGATGAGGAGGTAGGAAAAAGAAGGTTCGGAACACATAATAAAATATTTAATGTACTGCTCAATACTTATTAACATTTAAAATGGCATTTCATTCTTAGCTGAAGTGGACAAAAACAAAAGTAAAACTCAGGACGATTATGACAAGAGTCTAAAAAAGTATGAAGGATTGGTGAGAAAGCAAGAACAGTTGCTACGAGGTGAGTGATAGATTCTGTTGGATAAGTCTGTAGTTTTCTGATTGGTTGTGTTAGAAACAACACTTGTTACAGGGTGAGTGATACTGTTGGAGTAGTCAGATAATTTTTTTTTTATTGCTAAGTGCTTGTGTGCATCTGCCTGTAGCAATATATGGCTGTGAAACACGGATGGAAAAATGATGAAAATAACAAGGAAGGTTTCAGGTGGTGTTGTCACAGTCAGTAAAGAGTTTTGGTGGACTAAGGTCAGATGAACAGGATCATAAAGTGCTGTTTGTGAATGGCCTGAAAGACTTCAGATTAACTGATTAATCCCATACATTGAAGCTATGGTGGCCTGAGAGCTACAGGGGCTTGCCTCTATGTCAGTGAGTTGGTGCGGAGATGTGTCTTCTCACCTCATACCATAGTGCCATCTTCATAGGGAGTGTTGCAGAACTCTACTTCTCCACTCCAAGCTCAGAAACTTATTGGCATAGTTATCAGAGATGCAACAGTTGATCAAAAGGGATAGAATACTTCCAGGAGGGAGGAGGCTGTTTGTTTGTATTTTGTTGTGCTCGCTCGCTTTCAACTCAAATATAGTCCATACACGCTAGTTCGAGTAGTGCTGGACTGAATTTTGTGTGTGGATTAGCTTTCCCTATTAACAGTGTCCCTCGCCATCAGGTGAACCCACTCCGATTTCAGAGGTACTTGTAATTTATGTCCTCAAGTCAAGGACAAGAAGTAAACATTTTAGTCCAACTGTCCGGTGTAGGGGTTGAACCCCTTACCTCAGCTTAAGAATGTGTTCTTATCCATTCGGCCATGATGGACAATCTGAGTGTTGATGCTTCCATGATGAGCATCCTTACAGAGTGTTGATGCTTCCATGATGGGCATCCTTAGTGTTGATGCTTCCATGATGGGAATCCTTACTCAATGTTGATGCTTCCGTGATGGGCATCCTTACTCAGTGTTGATGCTTCCGTGATGGGCATCCTTACTCAGTGTTGATGCTTCCGTGATGGGCATCCTTACTCTGTGTTGATGTTTCCGTGATGGGCATCCTTACTCAGTGTTGATGCTTCCGTGATGGGCATCCTTACTCGTTGATGCTTCCATGGTGATGCCCTAAGTAGCCTTGATTGGAGTATAAGTTGATTTGATTTTGTTGATTGATCTCATGTTTGTGAATGTTCTTCTAGTGGCCTACTACTTGTTGTTGAATCTGGCCGAGGACCTGAGCGTGGAGCTGAAGATGAGAAACAAGGGGGTCGTCCGCCTGCTGGTGGCCACGCTGGACAGAAACAACTTTGAGCTGCTCATTCTGGTCATCTCCTTCTTGAAAAAACTCAGCATCTTTGTTGAGAATAAGAATGAAATGGTAAGCTCGGCGCCTCTTTAAGCTGTTTCAACTGAAATATTTGATGGCTACAAATTATCTTGTATTTTAATTTGCTCTATTTATATCATTTTTATTATTATGCATATTTACATACAATTATACCTTAGTCTAGTTATTTTTGTGTTCTTTGCTATTTGTTTTTGTTTGTTGTTGAAGGTCTGTTGCCACAATGTCCTCTGTTAATTAGGGTACATTACATTTTTCTGTCCTAGTCAATGCATTATGTGTGATGTTTTTTTCATGTGCACCAATCAATGTGGTATGTGTGATTGCACCTCTTACCCGGCGCTAGTGTCGTATAGATGACAACCGCCTCTTCAGGTTCACACAGAATGTGGTAGATGGATTCCACGAGTGGAAGAGCACTCACTGACCTCTAACAAGACTTTGTCAGGGTCTCAGAAATTTTGCAAGATAAAACCGGTTGAACAAGAGAAGACTTCTTGCTAGCCATGGTCAATGACTATTTTTACACTGTGTCTTGCCCTTTCTTGTTGTTCCACTTCGGAGTAGACAAGTGTATAACTTTGGTGGATCTCCTTTCATCCTTTCCCTTTTGATTCTGGTGTCCGCTATTCTCATGAGTCCAAGTTTCTTCTTTTTCATTTATTCTTCTTCTCTTCGCTCCCTCTTTTCCATTGTTTCAATGAGTTCTTCTTTACTGTTAAAATCGTGGATGTTCAGTGTGCCTATTTTTTGCATCACTGATCTGTCTCGTTCTGTAACATTGCCGGGTCTGTTTCCATTTGGGTCAGTTTAATTAAGTTTCTTTCATTTTCTTTGAGCAGTAGGAAAAATCCCCTGCTTGCTACTAATTTTCACTTTTCACCCCTCCTGGCAGAAGCTAGCTAATACAAGCCCTGCTGGCTGTAAGGCCAGGTGCAGAACACACCTTGTAGACTCAAGAGAAACTGGCTGAACCAAGAGCCAGTGACAACATCAGTGATCTCATGGAGGTTTTGACTTTTTTAAATACACCTGATCTGTTAGGTCAGCCTAGCCTAAACTGGGTACCAGGAAATGTCTGTGGAAGTAAAAGCAGCTGACATGATACCCAGCACATCAGCCATCGAGTGCTGTTTGGTCTATAAACAGATTGGTCTAGCCACATATGCTCAATACATCATAGACATGTAAATTGGACCTGCACTTGTTTTTTAGCGTGCTTTGACTTTCATAGGCACTGATCGCTTCATTGTTACAATACTTTTTCTTCATGTTTAGGTTGAGTTGAACATTGTGGAAAAACTGGCAAAGTTGATACCTTGTGACCATGAAGACCTGCTGAATATAACCCTACGACTTCTGCTGAACCTCAGCTTTGATCCAGACATTCGGAGCAAGATCATCAAGTATGGGTTGTTGCCCAAGTTGGTCAGCCTGCTCAGTGAGTCTCTGTCCATGTTCCTTGTTTTTCTGTTTCTATCAATAAACTGTAGGGCCGGCTTGCTTGTCTAAGATGTCAGCATCAGACTTGAGAAGAATATTTAGAAATAAGTATTTATATTTTAGATTTTAATAGAGATATGTGGAGAGACGTGAACTCCTACACCGGCTGGCATGGTACTTGATGATGATGATGATAAGAGTATTGGTATCTGTGGCCTAGAGTTAGTGAATGCAGTGTCACATTTCCAACATACCGGGTTTGAAGCCAGCTAGCTACAGGTGATTTGGGAGTAGATGGCTTTCGTTGATTTACATTATGGTATGCATGTTGGCTGTTTAGAAAACGATGCCAAACTACTGAACGTAAAATTGACTACAAAATCGTAGGCATCCAGTAAAGGTCAAGAAATTAATTGTAACTTTTATAGGAAAGGAAATATAAGAATGACTCTAAACAGTCAATTGAATTTGTTATTAAAATAAACATATATGAAAAATCAGGTACCTGACTGACTCTTAAACATTCAGATACACAAATAAAGTGGGGGGAAATTCCAGTAAAACTGATAATGCGATGAGAACAGAAGAAGTGGAAAGAGTCGGCTTTACAAGAACTAAGTGAATGGTACTCTTGTCAGTGTAACCAAAACAGACTAGTGACCTATCGATTGACATGTATTAACAGACTAGTGACCTATCGATTGACATGTATTAACAGACTAGTGACCTATCGATTGACATGTATTAACAGACTAGTGACCTATCGATTGACATGTATTAACAGACTAGTGACCTATCGATTGACATGTATTAACAGACTAGTGACCTATCGATTGACATGTATTAACAGACTAGTGACCTATCGATTGACATGTATTAGCTGATGTATTCATTATGGGCGTTGTTCGTAACTGCCGTAGAAGTTTAGAAACATATTAAAATTTCAGATCTAAATATCTAACATGGTTGGGGACTTCTGTGCAGAGTCTGTGGGAAACATCCCTATGTACGCATTTTGTTATAGTCTGACATTGTAAGAAAAGATATACAACCTGCGGTTAAGTCTGTGGTCATTTGTCATCTGTCGTATGGTTTGGTCTAGTCATCATAACAAATATCAATATAACAGTATTTGTGACAGAATAATTGAAGATCTTACAGTACCACGCGAATCAACCTGACCTCAAAAGGAATGACATAAGAATATAGGATCTATACCAGCCATCTTGACAATCAGTCATTTGAAAGGACACGGCTGAGATGAGTAGGAAGGCCATCAGGGAAGACTTGGGATTGGAAACCTGTAGAATGGAATACAGGGGAAAGGATCTGATACAGTATTAATAGAAAAACACAATAGCATATTCAGGAAGTGATAAACATGAAAAAGTAGTAGGGCTACTATTTAACAAGAAAACAGCCAAATCAATTAATGATGATTGGTATATGCCAGATAGTGTCATTAAGGTTTAAATCAAAGGCAAACCAAACAAAAATAAATTGTATACAATTGTATGCACTAAAACCAAGCAGTAGTGATGAGGAAATAAAGCTAAATGTACCTAACAGCATACCCATGTAAATCACGCCAGTGATGCCTTGGGGGGAAACAGGGGAGATAACATCATCAACTAGTTATGGCAACAGTGAGCAGAAATACTTTAGGATGGCTGCTACATCGGAGGACTGAACAATCATTGGAATGTCCAATGTGCAGTGATGTCTTTGACTTAACATAACATAATATAACATAACATAACCCGACAGCAATGCCCTGTGTTTTTCTGCACTGTAGGGTTGAATTCAGCATCTGTGGCTTAGGGGTTAGTCACACAGTGTCACAGTTGCCCAACATAGCAAGTCCAGGGCTTGCAATCAGCCACGAGCAGTTTGGGAGCAGGTCACTTTGCATTGATTTCAATGGTATGAGGCATTGTCCATTCAAACAGCAATAAATATAACAGCTTATAAATACTGGGTCTGATTGCAGCAGCCTGTGCAGGATATATAACTAACTTATTCACTGATTCAGTGACAAACAGTCGGTGTGGACCAAACATGGTTCACCATCAAAATAACAAGTATTATAATGTAAATTTCCGTTCACTGAGAATTAAAATTGTGGAAGATACCATGAAACAAAACAAATCACATGATGATCCTAGTGTGATCATCCTTCTGTTCAAATGGGAGGTCCCATTTGGCGATATATTATCCTTTGGCACTGACTCAGTTAAGGGTAGAAGAGGGACAACAGATGAAAGATTGATGGAAGACTCTGAGGTGTGGCTGTGATGTGTTTCTGTGTTGGTTGTTGCAGACAACGAGAACCATCACCACTTGGTCCTGTGTATTCTCTACCACATCAGCATGGACGACAAGGCCAAGACCATGTTTATCTATACAGACTGTGTGCCCCTGGTAAGTTATTGTCTGCCTCTTGTTAAGTTATTGTCCGCCCCTTGTTAATTTATTGTGTCCCCTTGTCAAGTTATTGTGTCCCTTTAAGTTATTGTGCCCCCTTTTCAAGATATTACCTTGTTAAGTTATTGTTTGCCCGTGTCAAGTTATTGTGTACACTTGTTAAGTTACTTTGTTCCTCTTATTGTTATTGTATGCCTCTTTTAAGTTATTATATGCCCATTATTAAGTTATTGTATACACCTTGCTGAGTTATTGCTAAGGCTTATAGGCTTAATTCCAGCCAGTCTGAATGTGTTGTGCTGAATCATCACCTGGTGACATCCTAGTATGCCTCACCAAAAACTATCAAGTACAGAGGTTCTAGAAGAACTTGGAATGAAGAGTCGATGAAAGGAATAAAAAAGAGCAAGTGAAATATTTTGGCCACTTTAAAAGACATAACACCCTTATAGAAACCATGCAGGAGGGTAAGGTTGAAGGCCAGTGAGCACGAGGTAGACAACGATACAAGTGGGAAAATAACATCAAGAGATGGACGAACAGCAATCTGACAGAATGTACAGTCAAGGCGAGAGACAATGTTGGAGATCCATTGCAGCCAACCTTCATTGTGTGGAGAGGCACCTGATTAATTGATGCCTTTCCATAGATGTAAACTTTCATCACCAATCATGCATACCCCATTAATTTCTAAGCTTGGAGAAGGGAAGGAAAATACCGCAACACAGTCCCCCATAAAGATGATACTTTGTATCAGATCAGGAGAAATGTCTCTACACCAAGCTCACTTCGATAGTAGATTCAGGCCCTTTCCATGGCTCAGGCAACCCGAACACCATTGCATCAGAGTTAAGAGTTAAAACTCAGTCTTCTAGAAGATTTACAACCAACCAATCATACCTTTGCTTAGAATTTCAATTGCTACACCTAGATTTGCTACACATTCAGTTATTGGCTGATCCATGGCTCAGGTGACCCGAAAGCCAACGCATCAGAGTTAAGAGTTAACACTCAGTCTTCTAGAAGATTTACAACCAGCCAATCATACCTTTGCTAAGAATCTGAATTGCTCCACCTACATTTGCTACACACTCAGTTATTGGCTGATCCAATATGGCATGAATGGTTCCATATGCAGGTGATGAAGATGCTACTGCAGAGCCCGGGCAAAGTGGATATTAAGCTCATGGCCTTGTGCATTAACCTTGCAGCCAACAAACGCACAGCCCAGATCATCTGTGAAAACCAGGGTCTCAAGATGTTGATGAAGAGGGCTTTCAAGTTCATGGACCCTTTGTTGATGAAGTTGATTAGAAATCTGTCGCAGCACTCTGGCTCCACCAAGAATCTCTTCATTGTAAGTTGCTGGTTGTTGTTGGTAGTGGTGCTATTGTTGTTGTTGTTGTTGTTGCTGCCGCTAATGATGATGATGAAGATTATCAGAAATCTGTCACAGAACTCTGGCTAAACCAAGAATATTTTAATTGTGAGTAGTTTGCTGATGTTGCAAGTGGACCTGCAATAGCAGGTTTTTATACCTCATTATCTCGCTACCAAAAGATCCATCAAACTTGAGAGACCTGCCTGGATTTATACTGCTGTCAGTGTAGCCTTTGGGGTAACTGGGACACCCCAGCTCCCCAACTGCTGTAGGGTACAGACATTAAAGGGAAGAGTAAAACGACATGGAGATGGCTCTTTACTCCACGGTAGAAGTTAAAAAGTTAATGACATATTCTTTACAGGATGTTGCAGTCAACCCCAGCATTTTTGGGCTGTTTGTGATTTCTTGGCAAGTTTGCGTTCAGTAGTTTGCCATTACTTTCTGAACAACCGACACTCATACCATTTAATAAAAACCAACACAAGGCAGTCTGCTGCCAAATTGCCTGCAGCTGTGTTTTGATCGCAATATGCGGGATTACGAATTCCGTCCGTAACCTCTTTACCATAGAGTCGGCAAGGTAGAAGATGAGAGATAAATCAAGACGGTTTGGTAGGTCTGTACCCTGTGTAGAAGTGAGAGATTAAACAAGACTATTTGGTGATTCTGTACCCAGGGTAGAAGATGAGAGATAAAACAAGACTATTTGTTGATTCTGTACCCAGGGTAGAAGATGAGAGATAAAACAAGACTATTTGGTGATTCTGTACCCAGGGTAGAAGATGAGAGATAAAACAAGACTATTTGGTGATTCTGTACCCAGGGTAGAAGATGAGAGATAAAACAAGACTATTTGGTGATTCTGTACCCAGGGTAGAAGATGAGAGATTAAACAAGACTATTTGGTGATTCTGTACCCTGTGTAGAAGTGAGAGATTAAACAAGACTATTTGGTGATTCTGTACCCAGGGTAGAAGATGAGAGATAAAACAAGACTATTTGGTGATTCTGTACCCAGGGTAGAAGATGAGAGATAAAACAAGACTATTTGGTGATTCTGTACCCTGTGTAGAAGTGAGAGATTAAACAAGACTATTTGGTGATTCTGTACCCAGGGTAGAAGATGAGAGATAAAACAAGACTATTTGGTGATTCTGTACCCAGGGTAGAAGATGAGAGATAAAACAAGACTATTTGGTGATTCTGTACCCAGGGTAGAAGATGAGAGATAAAACAAGACTATTTGGTGATTCTGTACCCAGGGTAGAAGATGAGAGATAAAACAAGACTATTTGGTGATTCTGTACCCAGGGTAGAAGATGAGAGATAAAACAAGACTATTTGGTGATTCTGTACCCAGGGTAGAAGATGAGAGATAAAACAAGACTATTTGGTGATTCTGTACCCAGGGTAGAAGATGAGAGATAAAACAAGACTATTTGGTGATTCTGTACCCAGGGTAGAAGATGAGAGATAAATCATGACTGTTTGGTGATTCTGTACCCAGGGTAGAAGATGAGAGATTAAACAAGACTATTTGGTGATTCTGTACCCAGGGTAGAAGATGAGAGATTAAACAAGACTATTTGGTGATTCTGTACCCAGGGTAGAAGAGTAGAGATTAAACAAGACTATTTGGTGATTCTGTACCCAGGGTAGAAGATGAGAGATAAATCATGACTGTCTGGTGATTCTGTACCCAGGGTAGAAGAGTAGAGACAAAACAAAGGGTCTCCGTGGCAAAGTGGTAAGATGCCTGTGTCATGCTCTGAAGGTCATGGGTTCATTTCCTGAATTCAGTTGGTTCGCAAGTGCAATTTTCTCAGAGATTTCTGGAAGTCATTGCTGGAGCTACGGACTTCATGCGCTGTGCACAATTTCGGCCAGCTACTCTTGCTGAAGGAGATCTAGTCATATGGGATAAAACTCCCCCAATGTGTCTATACCTTGCCGTGGTGGGGGAGCTTGTGTGTCCCATCGACTCCATGTGCTTGCCGATGGATAAAAAACTACATATCGGACCGCATATGGGATAGGGACCAGACTAAGAGAGACACAACCTGCTGCTCTGCAGGTAGACTGAGGATAGCAGTCAAAATTTAAGCTCCGGCGCACGAAGCCACAATCTTGGTCCAGATACTTACACAAACGCCTCCACCGATGGAGGTGAGATACTGGGCACGCTACATGCCCAGTTCAGATACTTGTCCGAAGGCTCTCAGCTGGGGGATATGAGGGATCCCCGGATGAGAGGGCCTGGCCGTTTCTTGCTCACTGCTGTACGGAGGTAAGGTGCTGAGCCGGCAGCACATGTAGCCTACCGCGTGAGTGAGTACTAAAAGGTGGAAAAACACCTCGGTCGCACGTTCCGATGAAAGTCTTTAACCGTACTCATGGAGTGAGTGTAGTCAAAGGTGGAAAATTGTCTCGATGACACGAAATGGAATGCCTGGCTTGCGAATCCATTACGTGGCAGACCAAAGGAAAAGCTTGCTGTGTGGAATTCGAAATAAGAGTCTAACTTGTCTCGAACCTGAGGAAGGCTAACCTCATTAAAAATGCCCGCTGAAGCCGGAAGTGCCAGCCTACGGGCGGCAAAATAAAAATGGCACTATGCAACTACGCCCGAGTGAAATATCTTTCGTGACCGGAAAAGCTCTAACTAGTCTTCCCTCGTGCTAGGAAAATCTACCTTGTTTCCGAATGCCGCAATTGCTCGGAACAGCTCTGACTAGGTAGTTCTCCTAATGTCCTTTGTGCCTGGAACAGCTCTGAAGGGCACAGAGACAAGCATATGTCCGAACCAAAAACTCGCTGAGTGGATACCTTCTGCAGACTGGCCTGGTTTGTGCGGGAGCGGCCCGTGGTGAAGGAACGCCCAATATATTGAAGTGAGGATTTAAAGCAGCCATGAGCAGGACGTGACGATTCCCTCGGTGAGCCCAGGACCAGGGCACTATGTGTCGGCCCTGCAAATATGGAAGCAACCTTGGATGGCAGAAAATGCTATGGACTGTCCCTGTCTTCCTTTGAGGGATGACCGTTGTCTTCGACCGTTCCAACTTGGCCAGCTGGGTTGTAGATGGCACCACAAAAGTGAGAGTCTCCCAGGAATGCTACCTGGTCAAAAAAGCACACTATCGTCGGATGTGTTGGCCTACGGGTTTTGGCCCAAGGGCGCATAACAGACACACCGCAATCACATCTGAAAAAACACTCCGGATGAACGCAAAGAAGAAGAAGATATGGGATAAACCTCGTACAATGAGGTTCATCCTCTCATCTGTAAACATTCTTTTAAAAACAAAAAAAAAAATAATAAAAAATTGGCAATTCTTTACCACAAGTAGAAGTGAAGGGTCAAAACATGACTATTTTGTACTCAGGGTGGACGAGGAGAGGCCATAAATTAACATACATATCTCATGTCTGTCTGCCTGTCCAGGATTACATCCCTGACCTGTGCGACAATATCTTAAAGTGGAAGAATGGAGACTTCAGCCTGGAGTGTTTGGGTATCCTAGGAAACCTGACGATTGCTGACCTGGACTATGCACTGATACTGAAAGATTATGCAGACTTAATACCATGGATCAAGGACAAACTGCAGCCAGGTAGGGCAATGTGTAGACTGATGAAGAATTTGCACCTGATTTGACAGACATATAGGTAGGGGAGACATCTATTAAGCCATCTAGCATTGAATATATAGATAGGGACAGCATTGCGTTTAAGTCATCTAGTGTTGAACATATAGATAGGGAAGACATTGTGTTTACGTTATCATATAGATAGGGAAGGCATTGTGTTTACATCATCATATAGATAGGGAAGGCATTGTGTTTACCTCATCATATAGATAGGGAAGACATTGTGTTTACGTCATCATATAGATAGGGAAGGCATTGTGTTTACGTCATCATATAGATAGGGAAGGCATTGTGTTTATATCATCATATAGATAGGGAAGGCATTGTGTTTACGTCATCATATAGATAGGGAAGGCATTGTGTTTAGGTCATCATATAGATAGGGAAGGCATTGTGTTTACGTCATTATATAGATAGGGAAGGCATTGTGTTTACATCATCATATAGATAGGGAAGGCATTGTGTTTACGTCATCATATAGATAGGGAAGGCATTGTGTTTACGTCATCATATAGATAGGGAAGGCATTGTGTTTACATCATCATATAGATAGGGAAAACATTGTGTTTAGTCATCATATAGATAGGGAAGGCATTGTGTTTACGTCATCATATAGATAGGGAAGACATTGTGTTTATGTCATCATATAGATAGGGAAGGCATTGTGTTTACGTCATCATATAGATAGGGAAGACATTGTGTTTACGTCATCATATAGATAGGGAAGGCATTGTGTTTACATCATCATATAGATAGGGAAGGCATTGTGTTTACATCATCATATAGATAGGGAAGGCATTGTGTTTACATCATCTAGTGTTGAACATATAGATAGGGAAGACATTGTGTTTACATCATCATATAGATAGGGAAGGCATTATGTTTACATCATCATATAGATAGGGAAGGCATTGTGTTTACGTCATCATATAGATAGGGAAGGCATTGTGTTTACATCATCTAGTGTTGAACATATAGATAGGGAAGACATTGTGTTTACATCATCATATAGATAAGGAAGGCATTATGTTTACATCATCTAGTGTTGAACATATAGATAGGGAAGACATTGTGTTTACATCATCATATAGATAGGGAAGGCATTATGTTTACATCATCTAGTGTTGAACATATAGATAGGGAAGACATTGTGTTTACATCATCTAGTGTTGAACATATAGATAGGGAAGACATTGTGTTTACATCATCTAGTGTTGAACATATAGATAGGGAAGGCATTGTGTTTACGTCACCTAGTATTGCACATATAGATAGGGAAGACATTGTGTTTACATCATCATATAGATAGGTAAGACATTGTGTTTACATCATCATATAGGTAGGGAAGACATTGTGTTTACATCATCATATAGATAGGGAAGGCATTGTGTTTACATCATCTAGTGTTGAACATATAGATAGGGAAGGCATTGTGTTTACATCATCTAGTGTTGAACATATAGATAGGGAAGACATTGTGTTTACATCATCTAGTGTTGAACATATAGATAGGGAAGACATTGTGTTTACATCATCATATAGATAGGGAAGGCATTGTGTTTACATCATCATATAGATAGGGAAGGCATTGTGTTTACGTCATCTAGTGTTGAACATATAGATAGAAGACATTGTGTTTAAGTCATCTAGTGTTGAACATATATATAGGGCAGACATTGTGTTTACATCATCTAGTGTTGAACATATAGATAGGGAAGACATTGTGTTTAAGTCATCTAGTGTTGAACATATAGATAGGGGAAAACATTGTGTTTAAGTCATCTAGTATTGAAAATATATATAGGGCAGATATTGTGTTTAAGTCATCTAGTGTTGAACATATAGATAGGGAAGACATTGTGTTTAAGTCATCTAGTGTTGAACATATATATAGGGCAGACATTGTGTTTTTCATCATTAGTGTTGAACATATAGATAGGGAAGACATTGTGTTTAAGTCATCTAGTGTTGAACATATAGATAGGGCAGACATTGTGTTTAAGTCATCTAGTATTGAACATATATATAGGGCAGATATTGTGTTTAAGATCATCTAGTGTTGAAACATATAGATAGGGAAGACATTGTGTTTAAGTCATCTAGTGTTGAACATATAGATAGGGCAGACATTGTGTTTAAGTCATCTAGTGTTGAACATATAGATAGGGAAGACATTGTGTTTAAGTCATCTAGTGTTGAACATATAGATAGGGCAGACATTGTGTTTACATCATCTAGTGTTGAACATATAGATAGGGCAGACATTGTGTTTACGTCATCATATAGATAGGGAAGACATTGTGTTTAAGTCATCTAGTGTTGAACATATAGATAGGGCAGACATTGTGTTTACATCATCTAGTGTTGAACATATAGATAGGGAGACATTGTGTTTACGTCATCATATAGATAGGGAAGACATTGATGTTTAAGTCATCTAGTGTTGAACATATAGATAGGGAAGACATTGTGTTTAAGTCATCTAGTGTTGAACATATAGATAGGGAAGACATTGTGTTTAAGTCATCTAGTGGTGAACAATATAGATAGGGAAGGACATTGTGTTTAAGTCATCTAGTGTTGAACATATAGATAGGGAAGACATGTGTTTAAGTCATCTAGTGTTGACATATAGATAGGGAAGACATTGTGTTTAAGTCATCTAGTGTTGAACATATAGATAGGGAGACATTTTGTTTACATCATCTAGTGTTGAACATATAGATAGGGAAGACATTGTGTTTAAGTCATCTATTTGTTGAACATATATATAGGGCAGACATTGTGTTTACATCATCTAGTGTTGAACATATAGATAGGGAAGACATTGTGTTTAAGTCATCTAGTGTTGAACATATAGATAGGGAAGACATTGTGTTTAAGTCATCTAGTGTTGAACATATATATAGGGCAGATATTGTGTTTAAGTCATCTAGTGTTGAACATAATAGATAGGGAAGACATTGTGTTTACATCATCTAGTGTTGAACATATAGATAGGGAAGACATTGTGTTTACATCATCTAGTGTTGAACATATAGATAGGGAAGTCATTGTGGTTAAGTCATCTAGTGTTGAACATATAGATAGGGAAGACATTGTGTTTAAGTCATCTAGTGTTGAGCATATAGATAGGGAAGACATTGTGTTTAAGTCATCTAGTGTTGAACATATAGATAGGGAAGACATTGTGTTTAAGTCATCTAGTGTTGAACATATAGATAGGGAAGACATTGTGTTTAAGTTATCTAGTGTTGAACATATAGATAGGGAAGACATTGTGTTTACATCATCTAGTGTTAAACATATAGATAGGGAGACATTGTGTTTAAGTCATCTAGTGTTGAACATATAGATAGGGAAGACATTGTGTTTAAGTCATCTAGTGTTGAACATATAGATAGGGAAGTCATTGTGTTTAAGTCATCTAATGTTGAACATATAGATAGGGAAGACATTGTGTTTAAGTCATCTAGTGTTGAACATATAGATAGGGCAGACATTGTGTTTACATCATCTAGTGTTGAACATATAGATAGGGAAGACATTGTGTTTAAGTCATCTAGTGTTGAACATATAGATAGGGAAGACATTGTGTTTAAGTCATCTAGTATTGAACATATATATAGGGCAGATATTGTGTTTAAGTCATCTAGTGTTGAACATATAGATAGGGAAGACATTGTGTTTAAGTCATCTAGTGTTGAACATATATATAGGGCAGACATTGTGTTTACATCATCTAGTGTTGAACATATAGATAGGGAAGACATTGTGTTTAAGTCATCTAGTGTTGAACATATAGATAGGGCAGACATTGTGTTTAAGTCATCTAGTATTGAACATATATATAGGGCAGATATTGTGTTTAAGGCGATGCTAACCTAAAAAAATTTAATTCCATAATACTTAATTTCTATGTTCTTTTATGGGATAGGGTTTGATATTAAAGACTGCTGATCGATAAAATATTGTCAAATTGACTTTGCACTTAACGGTTGCTATGGAAACCAAGATAAACAGCGGCCATCTTGAATTTCTTAATGTACCTCTAAAACATTTATTTTTTAATGTACAGGCTAAATTCTTTGTTTTATGTGTAAGTAAATAGACCCTTTACAAGTTTAGTAGAATATTTTAATGATATCTCTTAGCAGTTTTTTTTTTCAAAATGTGAAAATGGTAATGACATTTTTCATGACATTTTCTTTTTTTTTTTTAGTGTAGCACAAAAACTAAAATGTAATTTTGAAGAATAATCTACTCACAATGTAAGCGATATAATAAAGAATATCTCTGCAAAGTTTGAGTGAAATCTAATGAATAGTTTTTAAAACAATTGTACTTATGTATAAAAAACTGGCGAAATGAGAAAACGGGGAAAAAACTAATTATTTTTTTGTTTTTTATTACTAATGCATTCTTTTACAGAGAAAAAAAGTGTAAAACTGTATCTTGAGTGTTAAAATTGTCCTGTTGAATATGCAGGACCTCCCTCCAGAGCATGCAGCTCACCTTGTCTCTTCAGTTTGGCCGCTCGTACAGTGTCGCGTCTTTTAGTTTGTTTGTCCTTCTTGTACTTCAGACTATTTCTTACTTGCTTCTGCATCCTAAATGTTCCTAGTCTCTGCATATGCAGGCCTGTAGAAGGTCCAAAAACTGGGCAGTGTCTTGGGCAGCAGCAGCTCCAAAGTTGAACTCTCTTGCTGCAGTTATAACTGCAAACTGAACGCGCTTGCGAGAGGCAAAGTTGTCTTTAGTGCATCGAGCCCATATCAAGCTGTGTAAAAATTGTGTCAAATTCACTCATTTGAATTCTGAGTTTGTCCTGACACACATCTACTAAGTAGTTTAGTTTAGTTTGCGCAGTGCTGTTCCAAGGCGTTTACTGACATGGTTGATACACTCCTCTTTGTCTATCTGAATGTCATCCCCATATGGGTTGATCTTGGTAAGTTCCGCAAATGTTTTGGTGTCACCATCAGAAAGTATTGACGGTGTAGCGAAGTTTATGATGGGCCACAGACAGTCGCCACAGCACCCTTGCAGCCTTCACCTCCATCATTCCAGCAGATCCTGTGAAATTGTTGTCACAGTTTAGAAGATGTTCTGCCTTCCATGCTGCAAATTCATCTGGTTTGTCCCTGGAATGTGTCTTACCAGTGGTTTCACACACCTGGCAATATGTGGACATAACATGGGCATCTATGCAAAGTCCTGTAAGAACATCCACTGCACAGCCAACTCCAATGTGGGATGTGTGGCCTCTAGTCAGCCAAGTGCCATCAAAGCTGACACTAATATCTAGCACATCATTGTCATGTAGAGTTATGCCTGAATGTTGTGCATGAGCCTGTCGAACATACTTTACGGTTTGAGAAAAAACAGTGTCCTCCAGATCTTCTATCTTTGAATATAGTTTATTCGCTTTGCTGTGAAATGTTTTGTGATGAAGACCTTGCAGGTTCATGTTTTCACAAAAATTGTTGAATGTCATTGCACCCATCCCACAGACTAATGCTGAATATACTGACTGGCTGTTGACAGCAAAAGATCTATCCCCATCATTACTTCTTGCAGATAGGTATCTTCCACACAAAGCTTCACAACAAGAGCTGTAAACCTCTGCATACACAGCTAATCCCTTGGTTTTCTTGCTGTCAGTTTTCAAAATAAGACTATCATTTTACAAACTGGACAACATAACAATTTGATTATTGCCTCAATTTCTGAACAATCAACTATTGCTCTGTGTTCCCGTTTTTGATATCCATTGTCGTCACCAGAATCATACTTGCTGCTAGTGGATGTTGTGTATTTATACGTATCTCTTTTAAATTGGCTTCGGGTAATAAAAGAATCACTTCCACAACTTTGAGAAGAACACGATAGCACTGATTCATTCAGTCACTGTCAAAACACTTGGATTTGGAAGTGGCATGTGCGCACTTTAGCTGGGTCGCTTTCAGTAGTTTCAGAATTGTCTGTATCGTTTACAACGTTCTGATAGGCTTTTCGCTGCTTACCAGCATTTGCGAGGTGTAGTCTGAGAGATTACTTACGTTGAGTAGATGACTTTATGTTAAATTTCTTAGAACGAGGCATATTTCAATGCGTGTCAGTCTGTCGTCAACAATGAACTTTCAGCACGTCGCCAGGTGTAAACAACACAAAGCCGCCATTTTGGAAACCCACGTGATCAATTTCAGCCATCGGCGAACGCGGATTGCTAACGATGTTCCATATATGGAAGTTTCCGGAAGATGATAGACACGAATAAACCCGATGTACACAGAAGAGCTTCCGATTAGACGAACTCGTAGTTTTACGAACAGTTACGGAAGTTCACGACCTTTCCAGGGATACCTTACACGAGCGTGTCGTGTTTTCCTGAGATATCGTTGCTAGGATTTGAAAACCGTCAATTTCGCAACAATTTTCAATAATTATACGATTTTACACAGAGGGTGGGTTCAGTAAATTATGAATATTGCATAAAATAACAGTTTTGAAACAAAAACAAGTACAGAATCTGATAGAAGACATGATAATGTGTCTAAAAATGAACTATTCCAAAATTAGCCAAGTTTACCAAAAATCGATGTTTTTACTGCCGCACATCGCCTTAAGTCATCTAGTGTTGAACATATAGATAGGGAAGACATTGTGTTTAAGTCATCTAGTGTTGAACATATAGATAGGGCAGACATTGTGTTTAAGTCATCTAGTGTTGAACATATAGATAGGGAAGACATTGTGTTTAAGTCATCTAGTGTTGAACATATAGATAGGGCAGACATTGTGTTTACATCATCTAGTGTTGAACATATAGATAGGGCAGACATTGTGTTTACGTCATCATATAGATAGGGAAGACATTGTGTTTACATCATCTAGTGTTGAACATATAGATAGGGCAGACATTGTGTTTACATCATCTAGTGTTGAACATATAGATAGGGCAGACATTGTGTTTACGTCATCATATAGATAGGGAAGACATTATGTTTAAGTTATCTAGTGTTGAACATATAGATAGGGAAGACATTGTGTTTAAGTCATCTAGTGGTGAACATATAGATAGGGCAGACATTGTGTTTAAGTCATCTAGTGTTGAACATATAGATAGGGAAGACATTGTGTTTAAGTCATCTAGTGTTGAACATATAGATAGGGAAGACATTGTGTTTACATCATCTAGTGTTGAACATATAGATAGGGAAGTCATTGTGTTTACATCATCATATAGATAGGGAAGGCATTGCGTTTACATCATCATATAGATAGGGAAGGCATTGTGTTTACATCATCTAGTGTTGAACATATAGATAGGGAAGTCATTGTGTTTACATCATCTAGTGTTGAACATATAGATAGGGGAGACATTGTGTTTACGTCATCTAGTGTTTAACATAAAGATAGGGAAGACATTGTGTTTAAGTCATCTAGTGTTGAACATATAGATAGGGAAGACATTGTGTTTAAGTCATCTAGTGTTGAACATATAGATAGGGAAGACATTGTGTTTAAGTCATCTAGTGTTGAACATATAGATAGGGAAGACATTGTGTTTAAGTCATCTAGTGTTGAACCATATAGATAGGGAAGACATTGTGTTTTAAGTTATCTAGTGTTGAACATATAGATAGGGAATACATGTGTTTAAGTCATCTAGTGTTGAACATATAGATAGGGAAGACATGTGTTTAAGTCAATCTAGTGTTGAACATATAGATAGGGCAGACATTGTGTTTAAGTCATCTAGTGTTGAACATATAGATAGGGAAGACATTGTGTTTAAGTCATCTAGTGTTGAACATATAGATAGGGCAGACATTGTGTTTACATCATCTAGTGTTGAACATATAGATAGGGCAGACATTGTGTTTACGTCATCATATAGATAGGGAAGACATTGTGTTTACATCATCTAGTGTTGAACATATAGATAGGGCAGACATTGTGTTTACATCATCTAGTGTTGAACATATAGATAGGGCAGACATTGTGTTTACGTCATCATATAGATAGGGAAGACATTATGTTTAAGTTATCTAGTGTTGAACATATAGATAGGGAAGACATTGTGTTTAAGTCATCTAGTGTTGAACATATAGATAGGGAAGACATTGTGTTTAAGTTATCTAGTGTTGAACATATAGATAGGGAAGACATTGTGTTTAAGTCATCTAGTGTTGAACATATAGATAGGGAAGACATTGTGTTTAAGTCATCTAGTGTTGAACATATAGATAGGGAAGACATTGTGTTTAAGTCATCTAGTGTTGAACATATAGATAGGGAAGACATTGTGTTTAAGTTATCTAGTGTTGAACATATAGATAGGGAAGACATTGTGCTTAAGTCATCTAGTGTTGAACATATAGATAGGGAAGACATTGTGTTTAAGTCATCTAGTGGTGAACATATAGATAGGGCAGACATTGTGTTTAAGTCATCTAGTGTTTTAACATATAGATAGGGAAGACATTGTGTTTAAGTCATCTAGTGTTGAACATATAGATAGGGCAGACATTGTGTTTACATCATCTAGTGTTGAACATATAGATAGGGAGACATTGTGTTTACGTCATCATATAGATAGGGAAGACATTGTGTTTAAGTCATCTAGTGTTGAACATATAGATAGGGCAGACATTGTGTTTACATCATCTAGTGTTGAACATATAGATAGGGAGACATTGTGTTTACGTCATCATATAGATAGGGAAGACATTGTGTTTAAGTCATCTAGTAGTAAACATATAGATAGGGAGACATTGTGTTTACGTCATCATATAGATAGGGAAGACATTGTGTTTAAGTCATCTAGTAGTGAACATATAGATAGGGCAGACATTGTGTTTAAGTTATCTAGTGTTGAACATATAGATAGGGAAGACATTGTGTTTAAGTCATCTAGTGTTGAACATATAGATAGGGAAGACATTGTGTTTACATCATCTAGTGTTGAACATATAGATAGGGAGACATTGTGTTTAAGTCATCTAGTGTTGAACATATAGATAGGGAAGACATTGTGTTTAAGTCATCTAGTGTTGAACATATAGATAGGGAAGACATTGTGTTTAAGTCATCTAGTGTTGAACATATAGATAGGGAAGACATTGTGTTTAAGTCATCTAGTGTTGAACATATAGATAGGGAAGACATTGTGTTTAAGTCATCTAGTGTTGAACATATAGATAGGGAAGACATTGTGTTTAAGTCATCTAGTGTTGAACATATAGATAGGGAAGACATTGTGTTTAAGTCATCTAGTGTTGAACATATAGATAGGGAGACATTGTGTTTCCGTCATCATATAGATAGGGGAGACATTGTGTTTAAGTTATCTAGTGTTGAACATATAGGTAGGGAAGACATTATGTTTAAGTCATCTAGTGTTGAACATATAGATAGGGAAGACATTGTGTTTAAGTCATCTAGTGTTGAACATATAGATAGGGAGACATTGTGTTTACGTCATCATATAGATAGGGGAGACATTGTGTCTAAGTTATCTAGTGTTGAACATATAGATAAGGAAGACATTGTGTTTAAGTCATCTTGTGTTGAACAAATATATAAAGAAGGCATTGTGTTTATGTCATTCAACACTGATCACTCGGGTAAATAAGCATCACATTTAGGTTCTCTTGAATTCAACATATAGATAGGCAGGACATCTTGTTAAAGGAATTAGCATTGGACATATTTATAGAGGTCAGAAAGGCACTGTGGTTGCTTCATATAGCATTCACAGTGTATTTTAAACCAAGAGCCACATGCCTGACTGTCGTGATGTGGTTTTCTCCAGGTGCTGCCGAAGATGATGTTGTTCTGGAGGTGGTGATCCTGGTTGGTACCATCTGTAACGATGATGCCTGTGCCCGGTTGTTGGCGGAGAACAATATTGTCCATCTTCTCATTGAACTTTTGAATGGTACGCTCAACTTTGATGTACTTGTACATGTTTAATGCCAACCTTCTCACATTTATAGTCACTGATACTAGTCGTCTACTCAATAAACAGAAATACCACTCTTTTGTTTATAAACAAAGATATCAATCTTTTGCTTATAAACATAAATATCACTCGTTTGCTTATAAACAAAACTATCAATGTTTTGCTTATAAACAGAAATACCTACCTTTTGCTTATAAACATAAATACTGGCCAATTTCTTGTAAACAGAAATAACTGTCTCTTGCTTGTAAATGAAAATACCAACCTTTTTCTTATAAACAGAAATAACAGCCTGTTGCTTATATACACAAGCACCAGCCTTTTGCTTGTAAACATAAATACCAGCCTTTTGCTTATAAACATAAATACTGACCTTTTGCTTGTAAACAGAAATACCTGTCTTTTGCTTAACATTGGCACCTTTCCATCTTAACAAACGATCGTTTGGTACATTGTGCTTCAAAAAGGCTTAATAACTACGACCCATGGTGGTGGCGAGTCTGGCTGATAAGGCCAATTTGTGCTGCAAATGTTTGTCCACAGTGGATGCATGTGAAAACATGGTCATTTCCACCATCATGCACCATCTTATGTCTCTCACACTCTGTGTGTGCTTTATCTGCAATCATTTTCTCCTCCTTGTAAACAGAAATACCTGTATTTTGCTGGGACGCAGAGGTGTTTCCAAGGCACCAGGGCCGGGTTATATACTGGCCAAGACCTATTGACACGTCCTCGCCGAGCGTCCTGGCTGAAGTCAATAGGATCGCCGATTCCTCCGAAGTCGGAGAGTGTCTGCCTGTATGGCGAGGAACCACCAGTCTGCACACCAATAAGCCAGACATGGGACAACGGATACTCACGCAAACCTCAGGTCCTGTATGACATCACACTGATGTTGGACAACAGGATGCCTTCATCCGACATACAGGACTTTGCGTTGGAGCTCAAGCCAACGAACACAAGCAAGCAAGCAAGCTGTATTTTGCTTATAAACAGAAATACTGACCTTTTTCTTATAAATGAAACACCAGCCTTTTGCTTATAAACAGAAATACAAGTCTTTTGCTTGTAAACAGAAATACATACCTTTTGCTTGTAAACAGAAATACCTACAGTAATTTTTGTGGTGGACTGTTGTGTTGGCATTCCTTCAGCGGCATTATGCATGTATACTTGTCCGTGCTGTTGGTTTGTCAGGACTGTTGTCAGTTCCACTTTTCACATGGGACAGTGAGGAGCATTTTGTGTGATATTCAGTGGCAATGGAATGGAGCATTATGCGGTGACCCTTTGCCGTGATGTTGCAACTGCGAATAACGACTAAACTCTTACATATAAACAGCAGCACCAACAGAAGTATGACTCTATGGCAGTGTTTCCCAACCTTTTTTGTGCCATGCCCCACTTAAGCCTTTCTCAAATTCATATTGCCCCCCTCAACATATACATTATTTTTAATATTCAAAAATTGAAATGTTCACTAAAGAAACTTGAAAGATAGGTTTTAGCAAGAAATCACTAGGTAATTATTGAGCAAACACAGTAAGTAAATTTTCAAAACATATAATGGAGAACTGAAATTCAAGTAAACAATAATTTTAATGAAAGATTTTTCTATATTATTTTAATTATTAGTAATTATTTATTATTTAAATTTAGTAAGATCCTTGCGCTTGATGCTTGCTGCAAAGAGATCTTATGTCAGGTTCCAATTTAGTTAACTTCAGTCTCAAGTCTCCCCGTTTTGTTATATTCAGCCGATTTCTTCTATTTTGAATTGCCCCCCTTAACAATCAAATTGCCCCCCCCCCCCCCCCCCCCTGTGGGGCGTGGGCCCCACGTTGGGAAACACTGCTCTATGGCAATACACCAGCAAACAAACAAACAAACAACAAACAAACCAACAATGGTAAATATGTTGGAACAAGCATCCTTCCTGTGGCAGTATACGGACATGGATCATGAACCATCTCACAAGCAGTTAAGAAGAGACTTTAGGCTTTTGAACTTAAATGTTACGGAAACATTCCCTGAGTGAAACAGAACAGCAATACTGGCATTCTGCAGGATCAGAACATGGCAGACCACTGGCTCATACTCAGCATGGTATCTTGGAAACTGCAGTAGTTTGACCATACTAAATGTCCAGTCATGGTAGTGTAATGGCTAGGTGATCTTGAGTTTGATCCACGTCAGGACAGAAATGCACCTGCCTGGTCGACCCAGCCTAAATGGATACCAGGGGATGTTTTGGGAAGTCGGAGCAGCTGGCCTGATATTGAACACATCACCCACACAGTGGGTTTAGATATGGTCTAGATAAACATGCCTCTAGCACAGTCGGTGGGGAATTGCCCGGAGAGGGGGGGGGGGGGGGATTAAGATTATTTCAAGATCGTGTTACTACAAGAATCGATTACTTGATATTGTTTTTTCCCTCCATACTTTACAGTTCTGTACTTCTCGTCCTTCTGAAATTCATTTAATAACGTAAGTAGACCCGAAAATCACATTTTATGTAGATGTCTAGACTTGTTCTAGTATGCGTTATTAAATTTAGCTTCCATTTTTACATATACTGTGTAGGGGCGGGGGGAATTTATAAGAAGGAAATACGAAAGGTGGGGAATGACGTTGTGAACATATGGTAAAGGGGTGATTGGGCCAAAAATGGTTGAGAACCACTGATCTGGCACCATTTCCCAGTGCACCTGAAGGCATGTGAAAAGGTCGTTGACTGACTTTATCAAATGTCACTGTGGTTTGGACAGAATATCCGGGAAGGTTAACCCAGTCAACAAATGCCCACAGAAGTCTTTACACTTTACAGCAGGAACATTTAAAGCTGACAGCACACCAGGGTTCCAACTTGATAGTACCTGGGAGTTCATTTATCACTTGATCAGGCTGTCTTGAAATGTTTGTTTGTGACCTCTCAGCCCGGGGTAGAAGAACATTGACATTGTCAGTCAGGAAATTATATTATATTTTAAAAACAGAGGTACACGTAGTCCCTTAGCACATACAGTCACCAGGGTGTGAAATGTTCGGTCTTCACATATTCTAGGTCATAAAAAAATAAGGTGAGGTGACCAATTTCCTTCCTCATCACCTGTACTTACCAGAAAATTGTCTAGTACCAATTTGTATCAGGCTGGGTTGACTATAGAGTCGTATTGTTGTATCAGGCTGGGTTGACTATGTTGTTTGTCCATCAAGAATGATGATGACCATTCATTTCATCCAGTGGGGTTGAAGGTATGGAGCCGTTGGTTCTAAGATGGCTGATAAGGCCTATTTTGGCTCGAAATGTTCTTTGACAATGTGGGCAAGGAATGCTTGACGTCTCTGGAGGAGGATTTCCTGCAGTGGTTTTTCTGTCCTGCCTTTTCTTCACAGCTCTTGCAGTCCTGGTTGCCTCAGCATATGACTGCACCCTTTGCGTAATGATGCATGCCACAAATTTCGGTCTCTGGCTGCAGCTTCCCAGGTGTCATGGTGAATTCCAAAAGCCTTCAGTGAAATTTTCAGAGTGTCTTTAAAGCGTTTCCTCTGGCCACCTTGGGAGCGTTTACCACAACGCAGTTCGCTGTAAAAAATTCGTTTAGGGAGCCTGTGATCTGGCATGCGAGTCAAGTGACCAGCCCAGCGAATCTGATTCTTCATCAGTAGAGTGTGGATACTGGGCATGGATGCTCTTTCTAGGACTTCAGTGTCTGGAATCTTGTCTTGCCATTTAATCTTCAGTAGCTTCCTTAGGCAGACTGTGTGGAAGTGGTTTAATTTCCTAGCGTGTCGCTGATAAACAGTCCAGGTTTCACAAGCATATAGCAGTGTGGATAATACAACTGCTTTGTAGACTTTTAGCTTTGTTTGCAGGCTTATTCCAGTTCTGTCCCATACATTTTTGTACAGTCTGCCAAGGCTGCACTGGCCTTGGAGATTCTTGCACTCACTTTGTCATCAATTGTGGCAGCTTGTGACACAGTGCTGCCAAGATAGGTGAATTTGTCCACAACACTTAGTCTATGATCATTCACTTTGATATTCGGCACAGTGTGATTATTCCCTGGAGCTGGCTGGTACATATCTACAGTCTTCTCCAAGTTGATATTGAGCCCAAAGTTGGCACAGGCATGTGAGAAAGCTGAAACATTATGTTGCATGTCCGCGTCTGAGTTGGCGTACAGAGCGCAATCATCAGCAAACAGGAGCTCTCTGACTGTGTCGCTGTTAATTTTGGTTTTAGCTTTCAGCCTTCTGAGATTGAATAACTTTCCATCCATACGGTAGTTGATGTCTATTCCAATGTCGTCGTTCTCGAAGGCATTCATCAGCATGGCTGAAAACATGAGGCTGAACAGTGTTGGTGCCAGGACACATCCTTGCTTCACTCCATTGGTGACAGGAAAGGGTTCAGACAGTTCACCATTTTCCTGTACTCTTGTCTGCATGCCATCATGAAATAGCCGCACTATTTGGACAAACTTTCGTGGACAGCCATATTTTGCCATAATCTTCCACAGTCCTTCTCTGCTGACTGTGTCAAAAGTCCTTGGTAAGGTCAATGAAAGTGGAGAACATTTCGCAGTTCTGTTCCTCACATTTCTCTTGCAGCTGCCTTGCAGCGAAAATCATGTCAACAGTTCCACGTTCTTTTCTGAAGCCACACTGACTCTCAGGAAGAAGACCTTGATCGAGATGGGCTGTGAGGCGATTGAGAAGAATTCTGGCGAGTATTTTCCCTGCAATTGAAAGCAAGGAGATGCCTCGGTGGTTGTCACAGGATTGGCGGTTTCCTTAACGTTTGTAAAGGTGGACTATTGACGCGTCCTTGAAATCTTGTGGCATGGTCTCGTTCACCCATATGTTTGTAAAGACTTGGTGAAGCTGCTCTGTTAGGACCGGCCCACCTGCCTTGTATATCTCTGCTGGGATGGAGTCCAGACCAGGTGCCTTGCCGCTGGAGAGTTGCTGGATGGCTTTGTTTACTTCCACTATGGTTGGCAGGTCATCAAGTGTCTCATTGGTAGGAACTTGAGGAAGGCAGTTGATGGTTTCATCATCGAAGAAGGAAGTTGCATTTAAGATGTTGCTGAAATGCTCTGCCCAGCGTTGAAGGATTTCTTTCTTATCGGTGACCAATGTTCCCCCAGCTGCACTGAGGAGGGGAACTATGCATGGTGATGTAGGACCATAGACCGCTTTCAGTGAGTCGTAGAAGTTTTTCATATCATGTCTGTCAGCAAAGCCCTGAATTTCATCAGCTTTGCTGCTCAGCCAGGAGTCCCGCATGTGCCGAAGTTTCTGCTGCACTACTCTCTGAATGTTCTTGAAGGCATCTTTTTTTGATTTTGACTTTAGGTCATTCGAATGTGCCTTGAGGAGAAGATGTTTCTCAGCCAGCAATTGGTTGATGTCTTCGGAATTTTCATCAAACCAGTCTTTATGCTTTCGGGGGCTGGACCCAGGATTTCCATAGCAGTGTTGTAAATTATGTCCTTTAGGGCTCTCCATTCTGTTTCTGTATCCTGTTTAGCTGCAGCATTTGGCTTGAGGCGGTCTTCCAGCATATTTTCAAACGATTGCTGCATTTTCTTGCTGTTTAGGCGGGTGACATTTAGCTTTTTTTGCATTTTCACCCCTTGAGGACGCCGTGGTGGCCTGATGTGAATGTTTATTTTTGAGACAATGAGACGATGGTCTGTCCAACATTCGGCACCACACATGGATTTTGTCACTCGGACGTCTTGTCTGTCACTCCTCCTGACAATGACATAGTCAATGAGGTGCCAGTGTTTTGAGCGAGGGTGCATCCACGATGTCCTATTTCTCATGGGGAGACGGAAAATTGTGTTCGTAATCAGGAGATCATGTTCGGCACATGTCTGAAGGAGGCGGAGTCCATTGCTGTTACAATTTCCGACTCCATGCTTTCCAATAATGCCACTCCAAGAGGTGGTGTCCGTGCCTACTCTGGCATTGAAATCCCCAAGGAGTATAAGTTCGTCTCCTCTGGGAACAGATGTTAATACATTGTGCAGGTGATATATGACGTTGGATGAAGAATGACTTGCGCGATGACTTGGATTAAAGTGAGGAAGAGTTGCGCAATTCGTCGACCTCACTCTCTCGCCTGAGTCCATCTGAGTCCAGTGGCACGACAAGTCGAGACGACTGGAGACGAATACAGGTGCAGTGGATGACCAGGGCGCTCTACGTGCCTTGCCGTGCTCATTACGTTCCACAACGCTTTGCAGGTAAACGCCGTCTTGCCCGTTGAATCAGGAATGATTTCTTCCGCGCAGTCTGCCGAATCCTGCCTTCACATGCTGGTAAGGCATACCCTAATTTACCTCTTGGTTTGACACCAAATCGGATACCCATGCCTGGTTTAGCCAGCCTCTCACAGCTGTTGCCCGGGGGGTGGCCGCTGTCGGGGTTGACTATAGAGCCGAATTGTTGGGCAGGGATTTCCTGCTCTGCCAGGGATTGAATCATGACCACAATCTTGGCAGGCAAGGGCACTGACCCCTTTGCCACTACTCATTGTTTTCTGTCTGCCTGACATCTGCTGACTCCTGTATCTATATGACCCCTTTGCCACTACTCATTGTTTTCTGTCTGCTGACTCCTGTATCTATATGACCCTTTGCCTCTACTCATTGTTTTCTGTCTGCCTGACATCTGCTGACTCCTGTATCTATATGACCCCTTTGCCTCTACTCATTGTTTTCTGTCTGCTGGACTCCTTGTATCTATATGACCCCTTTGCCTCTACTCATTGTTTTCTGTCTGCCTGACATCTGCTGACTCCTGTATCTATATAACCCCTTTGCCACTAATCATTGTTTTCTGTCTGCTGACTCCTGTATCTATATGACCCCTTTGCCTCTACTCATTGTTTTCTGTCTGCTTTGTCCTGTATCTATATGACCCCTTTGCCTTTACTCATTGTTTTCTGTCTGCCTGACATCTGCTGACTCCTGTATCTATATGACCCCTTTGCCACTAATCATTGTTTTCTGTCTGCTGACTCCTGTATCTATATGACCCCTTTGCCTCTACTCATTGTTTTCTGTCTGCCTGACATCTGCTGACTCCTGTATCTATATGACCCCTTTGCCACTAATCATTGTTTTCTGTCTGCTGACTCCTGTATCTATATGACCCCTTTGCCTCTACTCATTGTTTTCTGTCTGCTTTGTCCTGTATCTATATGACCCCTTTGCCTCTACTCATTGTTTTCTGTCTGCCTGACATCTGCTGACTCCTGTATCTATATGACCCCTTTGCCTCTACTCATTGTTTTCTGTCTGCTTTGTCCTGTATCTATATGACCCCTTTGCCTCTACTCATTGTTTTCTGTCTGCCTGACATCTGCTGACTCCTGTATCTATATGACCCCTTTGCCACTAATCATTGTTTTCTGTCTGCTGACTCCTGTATCTATATGACCCCTTTGCCTCTACTCATTGTTTTCTGTCTGCTTTGTCCTGTATCTATATGACCCCTTTGCCTCTACTCATTGTTTTCTGTCTGCCTGACATCTGCTGACTCCTGTATCTATATAACCTCTTTGCCACTACTCATTGTTTTCTGTCTGCCTGACATCTGCTGACTCCTGTTTCAGCCAAACAAGAAGATGACGAGGTGGTCTGCCAGATTGTCTACGTCTTCTACCAGATGATCTTCCATGAGGCCACCAGAGAGATCATTGTTAAAGACACTCGTATCCTTGGTTTGGCCAGCTCCATGCTGTTTGAATCTTTGATTCAGTTTAATGAAATGTCTTTATCATAGATGCACTGTTATCATTACAACTGAATTGATTTATGGAAGTAATCTTATTATTGATGCACTTTATGGTAACATTCTTTTATGGTATTCATCATCATCATCATCATTATCTTCCACTTTTGCTGTCAAGCGTCATAGGGTGAAATAATTGATGCTACAACACCCGATGGGTGGCACTGGATAGTGTCATTCCATGTGATTGTACAGTGTCTTTGATGTCGTTAATCCATATTTTCTCGGGTGTCCTCTTGCTGTCATCGCAGATTATATCTGATGTAGGGCCAGTGCTGGTAGTTGAGGTGTTGCATTCTAACCAGATGCCCAAACCATTTGATTTTCTGTCTTTCAATAAATATGACACAAAGTGTTAATCCCACTGTTTGTCTGACAACAACATGTCTTACTCGGTCTCGGATTGTTAAGTTGGCAGCTGTCCTCAGGCATCTCATCTCGCAGGTGTTGATTTTGCGAAAGTGTGATTTGGATAAAGTCCAAGTTTGAGATTGGTAGCATAGGGTTGGTGTGAATATGCTGTTTATTATTTATTGTTTTGCGGACATGGGTATATTTGGATGTTTCAGTATAGGTGTTAGTTGATATGTAATTGTACACTAGATTTTTGACATCTGATTTCAATTTCTCTGTCCAATCTGCCATCTTCTGCGATCATACTTCCAAGATTTTTTAATTTTTTAACTTGTTTCAGAGATGTGCTATTTATCTGCTTACTTAGTGGACCAGGAGATCTGCTAACTTGCATTACTTCGGTTTTGGCTGTATTTATTCTCATATTGTATCTGCTGCATATTGAACTCAGCTTATTAATTATATAAATAATATTAATATGATTTTGCAGTCCGCCCCAGTCGGTATAAAACAGGCACTGATCGTCTGCAAATAGTTCATTTATTTCCTGTGGATCTATTGTTTCATCTGAAGTAAAGCGTTCTAAATGGTATTCAATGTTTGAGAATCTGATTTTCTTTGACTGACTTTGTGGAAATATAGCTTTGATTGAGTCACTTTATGGAAATATATGTTTGATTGAGTCACTGCAAATAGTTCATTTATTTCCTGTGAATCAATTGTTTCATCTAAAGTAAAGTGTCCTAAATGGTATTCAGTGTTTGAGAATCTGATTTTCTTTGACTGACTTTGCGGAAATATAGCTTTATGGAAATATATGTTTGATTGAGTCATTTTGTGGAACTATATGTTTGATTGAGTCACTTTATGGAAATATATGTTTGACTGAGTCATATTGTGGAACTATATGTTTGGGTCACTTTATGGAAATATATGTTTGATTGAGTCATTGTGTGGAACTATATGTTTGATTGAGTCACTTTGTGGAAATATATGTTTGATTGAATCACTTTGTGGAAATATATGTTTGATTGAATCACTTGGTGGATGCATCCTTAACATGTGTTAGAAGCTCCAGCCTACTTGATAGACCTGATGCACGACAAGAATGCAGAAATTCGAAGTGTCTGTGACAACACACTGGACATCATTGCCGTACGTTGGTCATCCTTGTAACAATGTTTACTATACATTAATCTTGCTTGTAACAATGTTTACTGTACATTGATCTTGCTTGTAACACTGTTTACTGCATACAGTGATCTTGCTTGTAACACTGTTTACTGCATACATTGATCATGCTTGTAACACTGTTTATTATACATTGATCTTGCTTGTAACACTTTATTATACATTGATCTTGCTTGTAACACTGTTTACTGCATACATTGATCTTGCTTGTAACAATGTTTACTGTACATTGATCATGCTTGTAACAATGTTTACTGTACATTGATCTTGCTTGTAACAATGTTTACTGTACATTGATCTTGCTTGTAACAATGTTTACTGTACATTGATCTTGCTTGTAACAATGTTTACTGTACATTGATCTTGCTTGTAACAATGTTTACTGTACATTGATCTTGCTTGTAACACTGTTTACTGTACATTGATCTTGCTTTTAGAAGTTCTTACTGTGCATTGATCTTGCTTGTAACATTGATTACTGTACATTGATCTTGCTTGTAGCAGTTCTTGCTGTACATTGATCTTGCTTGTAACACTAATTACTGTGCATTGATCTTGCTTGTAACATTGATTACTGTACATTGATCTTGCTTGTAGCAGTTCTTGCTGTACATTGATCTTGCTTGTAACACTGTTTACTGTACATTGATCTTGCTTGTAACAATGTTTATTATACATTGATCTTGCTTGTAACAATGTTTACTGTACTTTGATCTTGCTTGTAACAATGTTTACTGTACATTGATCATGCTTGTAACACTGTTTACTGTACATTGATCATTCTGTAACAATGTTTACTCTACATTGATCTTGCTTGTAACACTTCCAGCTGTACACTGGTCTTGCTTGTAACACTGTTTACTATTGGTAGAAGTTGATGACATTTTTTTTTCATTCTCTCTGACGTAAGAAACGCACTGTGTGTGATTGTACTTATTTCATTTAGTCAGAGTATACTAAAGAAATCTGACAATGTATTTGATTTGTCTTTATCCTGTATCAGATCCTTTGCAGAATGTGGCTGTCATCAATGCCGACAAAATATATTCTCCATCCTTTTCTAGCTCCCCTTCCTCAGCATCTTCATACCCAGGGTGTCTTCATTGTCCTGTGTCCATCTTCGTGCTGATCGACCCCCACCTCTGGTCACTACTGCATTCAATGTAAGTCCTACAGAACCGAAAAATGCTTAGATTCCTGTAGAAAAAAAACAACATTATTCTTCTCAGTAACCACTTGGTGAGCCTGACCCGGTCGTGAACAGTCCGTCACAGAAGTCACACCGTCTTGAAACTTCCTACTCCACTCATACACTTGCTGGACTGACAGGCATGCATCACCATACTGGATCTTCATTCACCAATGAATTTCTATAGGTTTCAGCCCTTCACTAATCAAACAACGTTGCTTCTCTTTGGTGCATGTCAGAAGTGGGGCAGCCATATTTAAATTGTCATTATGACATCACTGTGTTCGCTTGCATCGTGATGGCACTGCTTAAAACTCTTGCCATCCTTAACAACAATATTGACAGGTTACAAGGCATGGTTATTGTAATTTCTATCACACTATTAAGGTTTTCATTTGAAGCCCCCCTTGTGATAACTCCTGACTGTGACACATCAATATCTCATGTGTTCAGGGCTGGAAGCTGTGATGGTGTTGTGATTAGTGCACCAGCTTACAGCACAGGCTGTGTGGGTTTCATCTCCATAAGTGGCAGGATGTTTGCCTGACCGATCCAACTTTGGGGGTTGGTGTAGCCAGGTCACATGGCTGCCAGACAAGTGTCTGCAGGGGAAAAAGGTGCCGTCTTCACCATGTTACTCATGTACGGGACATGATTGATACAGACTTTGATATTGTACCTCAGGAGCAAGTTGCCACTGATCATGTTACATGGAGGGAAAAGATCAGAAATGAAATTAAGACAAAGGACAAAATTATTGCAGATAGGTCACACACTGAGCGTGCAAGACGTCAGATGGTGGAAATGACCATGTGTTCACATGAATACATTGTGGACGAACATTTACATAGTAAATTTGTCTGACCAGTCACATTCGCTACTGCCATAGGTTGTAGTTATTATGTATTTTTTGAAGCACAGTGTAACAAACTATCATTTGTTGAGATAGGCCAGGTGCCAGCACTTATTGTATCAGGGATAATCTCCCACTATTAATCAGTACTCCTATATCTTGTGCATCCAAGAGCCTCTGACAGCCTAGTCAAATTCCTCTCCATCATGTCTACTTCTGTATAAACCGATCAGATCTGTTTATACCAGCTGTTTTTCCTGGGACATAAAGATGCTGAGACAAGGAACTGGATGGCACACTTAATACCATGGCATAGAATTTGTGAAGATCTAATAATTCACACCTCAAAGGCAGCATCTGCCCCGACACTACTTTTACCTTGGTTTGACACGGTGACGTAGAGATGAAACAACATTGTTGAACAAGTCTAGTCATGTTGTGTGTGGGTGAGAGAACATTCTCTTTGCTGAACGAACAAACAAACTTTATTTTCAAAGGGTCATAAATTGGCACGCAGGCCAGGCTTACATTCTGCCGTTCCAATCACTCATCTTTTGTTCATAAATTATTTATTGTGCATGCAACTTTCACATAGGAAAAGAAACATTGTCAAATGAGAGAGTTAGGTAGGTAGGTAGGTAGGTTGGTGGTTAGATAGTTGGGAATGCCAGTGTGTATGATAAGCGCTGAAAGTATGTCATCCATCGTAACTTCCCCGTAACAACCGTGCTGCAGAGAACTTAAAGACAAACAGAAAAGTGGAAGACAAAGGAAGTTCTGGAGTGAAAACATCAAGGAATGGATGGGCCCAGAGTGTTCCTGTTTAAGAACACCACCTGGATGTTGGGTTAGAGTCTGTGAACAATGAAATGCCTAACTCCCATGACTACCAACCTGAGCCTAATCCCAGTCAGTCTTTGGCACCAGATCAGAGGACTGTCTCTACAGCTACCTCACTGCGACAGATGCAAGAGCTGTTCAGGGCTCCAATGTATCAGAGTCAAGAGTTAAATCATTGTCTTCCAAAGTATTCATGAACCAGTCACTAAGAATATGCAGCAATGAAGCATTCTGAGTTTTAAAACACAAAAAAAAGGGGGGGGGGGGTTAAAAAGGCTAGAGGATGCACTTCATTGCTCTGGGTTTTACCCCATATGGCTTGGTCTCTTTGTGTAGGGGCCGCCTGCTATAAGGGCCACACAAAACATGAACTCTATAGCTCCAGTGATGACCCCATGGAGTCTCTGAGAAAACTTGCACGCATGAACCGAACGACATAGGCCGGAACTACACCCACAACCTTTAGAGCGTGAGGCAGGTGGCTTCACGACTTCACCGCGGAGACTCCCTAGAGGATTCTTGAGTGTTATTGCTCAGTTCATGACAGTGTGACTGGGGTCTCTAGATGATCTACCCTGCAGTGGTGGAGTGACAAGACCACACACGAGGTCATATTCTCCTACACAACCTGGGGTATGAGGGGAGTTACCACACAGTCATTGATACTGTCCAAATGTGGATCATTTGTTATCCCCATTGTAATCACAGATTTGCTATAATCTTTCTGTCAGTACAACATCAGTGTGAATGGAAGGGGAGTGACAATGACAGAAGAAATTATTCTTCATGTGATTTATGATCACCATCATGACTGTCCCAGGAATTCGATGAAGAGTGGGCCAAGAAGATACAGCTAGAGAAGTTCCGCTGGCACAACTCCCAGTGGCTGGAGATGGTGGAGTCGCGGCAAGTGGACGAGTTTGCTGACTCCGGATATTTGTACCCGGACGAGCATGACCTTGACCCCTACCTGCAGGATGCTGACATATTGGACAGGCCAGATCTTTTCTACGGTAAGTCTAGCTTTGGGCACAATCTTCCTTTCTATCTTTCCCTCTGATTATTTTACTTTCTTGCTTTCAGTGCTTCATGTTTTCATTCTTCATGTTTTCTAGCACATTTTCTTTCTAGTATTTTCTTTTCTGTTTTCTTGCATAATCTATATTTTAAACAATTTGTTCTGTCTTTCATGTTTGTTTCTTTTAGTTCGTTTTTTTTTTATTGGCAAACCAGAGGAATATTGTTTGGTCAGAAATCTATGAATCAGATGTTAAGAATGAATGGGTATGCTATCATGATAGAGTTACTGAGTTCCCGTTACCCACAGGTCCATTTGTTTGCATCACGAAGGCAATGGATGACCCTCAAGCAGTACTGGTAATATGCCTCTTCATGAGGCTCCCTACTCTTCTGTGATGGCCCCTTGTGAGTTTTGGCTGTTCCGCAAGCTCACAATGCCACTAAAAGGGTCCCGATTTGAGCCCTGAGAAGACATTTGGAGTTTGACAGCCCTTGTGTATTCCATTCCCAAAGAGGGCTTCCTGAAATGCTTCCAGCAATGGAGAGATGTGTGCAGTCCCAAAGAAACTACTTTGAAGGAAATTAGAGTTTAAGACCTACAGCCTCAAAGTGAGTCATAGTATTCTCCCTGGCCAAAGACCCAGCACTTTTTGAACAGACCTGGTATGCTTCTTCACAGATCCAATACCACTCTTACTCATCCTGCTGATTTCTGAGCTTGGAGAGGTGAAGGAAAACACCTCAACAGTCCCCATGGAGTACTTTGGTGCAGGGTCGGGAGAAAAATCTCCATACCAGCCTAATTTTGATAGTGCAAATAATTTTCAGGGTTCAGACGACCTAAACACCAATGCACCATTCTTCAGAGTTAAAATATGGCTAACCAACCTTCTGAAATTTCCTGTATTAATGATCAGTTAATGGATCTGTAATTTCCTGTATTAATGATCAGTTAATAAATCTGCAAAATCTTATACTAATTATGGTAATAAATCTGCAATATCCTATATTAAATATCAGTTAATGGGTGTGAATTATCCTGTAATAATTTTCAGTTAACGAATCTGCAATTTCTAATTCAATCACAAAACGCCTTTACTCACTCCAGGAAAGGGCTGTGCGTTTAATTAATCATGAAAAGCTTACTGATTATTCTAGCCTTATAAACACCTTTAGTTATACCACTCTGCAAACACTTACTTTTTAATAAGGCTAAATTAATTCACAAAATCCTATATCCTAATGCTTTAAGCTACCTTTGGCCATTTTTAAAATATAATGCAAGACATAGCAAACGACAAAATTTATTACATGCCCCTAGACCTAGGATAGACTTATACAAAACAAACTTAGCGTACACTACAGCTCAACAGTGGAACAATCTTTCACAACAAATCAAATACACCACCAATCCCTATACATACAATTGCAACCTATTTGAACACTCTCAGTACAGACTGTATGCCCCCTTTTAAAAAAAAAATGATTATCTCAAAGGACAACAAGTATAATAAACATTATCCTAACTGTGGTGTGATACAGCTACCTTAGCTAACTATAATTGCCATGTCAAAAATTAGTTTAGTGAGTCGTGTATTATTGATTAATTACACATTTCCCATGCATTTATAATGCATATATTGTTTCTGTTGTCTAAAATTAGCTTTGTAAGTGATGTATGAATGAAATAATGTATGGGAACTATCATGCATGCCTATTTGCCCAATTCTTAATACTTTGAAGTTTGTTCATTCATGCATTTGTATTAATTAACTGTTAATGATTCTGCAATATCCTGTATTAATCATCAGTAAATGAATATGCATTATCGTGTATTAATTATGATCTGTAATATCGTATAAATTTGCATTAATTTGTGTTGCCAGAGGGTTATGACAGCAGTATCATGATGGACGGACACCTGACACCCGAGTACATCGATGACGCAGGCATCAACAGTGATTTCTATTCCCATCAGTTCAAGTAAGTGATGTGTCAGGTCATAGATATGACAGAGCTACCATATGACAGTAGATGGTACTACCTGCTTTCTGTTGGCGCTGAATGTTGGGCGGCGCATACCAAACCCGACACCCCACATTGTGCCAATGGTTTCAGACGGAGGAGCACAATCGGGAGCAAACCTTATCCTGGTGCGAGGAAATGCAACCTAAAGACAAAATGTCATGGCAGGGCCTCCTTAGTTGGCAGCTGGCCTAGGGTCAAAGCTCCGACAGGCAGACAGTTAGAGCATTGCTTTGCTGATCCGGCAGCTTCTGCAGCTTGTCTTGTTCCTGATGTATTGGTGTTACCTTTCCTCTGGAGTGAACTAGGCGGGCCGAGAGAGGGCAACACATGGTCTCTATATTTCAACCCAGGCTTTGTGCTATGGAGAGGTATAACTCCATCCTGGTCTTAACTGGTCTTGTAATCAAAGCGAAAGGTAGCAATTACAGGTTATAAGTCCTTGTCAGCGCGAATTGGTCTGATCAGTCACATTTGCTATCGCCGTGGGTTGTAGTTATTATGCCTTTCTGAAGCACAATATAACAAACTATCGTCTGTCAAGACGGCAAGGTGCCAATGATGTTGCATTACTGGCAAATTCATAAGTGGTCAGTCTTCTTTACCAAATTTTTAAGCGCATCTATATGGGATGTTGACCCTATAGATGAATGACACATTTATAGGTATTGTCTCTCACAGAGTGGGGCAGTAATGGAGGTGGAGGAAGCAGCTATCAGAGGACAGAGTAGACACCAGAAATGTTGACAGTTACAGGCATTATGCATTTGATGTGTCATTCCAGAAGACAGTTCTATTAAATGTTACATCAAACAATGTCACTGCATACTGGGCATTCCCAGTTGCTGCTAAAGAAATAAGCAAGGGCTAGTCACTCCAACCAGCATTCATATGAACATCCTTGTGAACTATCATGCCCCCTCTCTTCAGGCATTGGGTTGGAATCTGTGGACAATCAAATACCTCAGGCACTCACAGAACATCATCTGTTGGCAGTTCCTTTGCCTCTTTGTTCTTTAATGGCCTTATTGTTGGCCAAGGCCTTCCTTTGATACTATATTTAATATGGCCTAAGTAGTTCATTTCCCAAGACATGCTGTTTATAATCCAGTTTTCTTCAGTACTCAATCTGGTAGAATATCAGGTATTTTCTTCTTCTGGATCCATGCTATTCTAAGAATATTCCTGTAACATTTAAATTCAGGAGGAACACCAAGTAACATGTGATAAATTACATAATTCACTAGTATCTTTTTATTTATTTTACAGAATGTTTGATTATATTTCTGGTAATCTTGTCCTGTTTCGTACTTTAGAATAAACTACTGAGTGATGTGATCATGTGAGGTCAGTCTATAAATATTCACATACATTTATTGCCGTCAACAGTTACGATTCTGAAGAACCTTACGCCAGACCTGAAGCTCACCTTGGCTTTGTGCAGGATGGCCGTGACCTTTACAGATCGGACTACGGCCAGTACCTCAACGGAGACCGCGATGAGAACCCTTACCTTAGAGATATGAGTTACCGGTAATGCCAGAAGGGCGCAGTTGGCAATTCCATAAGGTCAAATTGGCAATATCAAAAAAGTACTTGATCTGCTGTTTGTGTAGAACAAATGTGTGCTGTGATTTTTTTTTTATTTGGAGTAAATGAATCTGCAATTTATTCCCCCTCCTTTTCCCCCTCACTTCTCTGTTTTGCTTGTCGGCATTAGATTGGGAAAAGTTGTGATTTCAGCATCAGGTTTGTAAGAGTGATTGACCTGACACTAAAGTGACCTTCTTGATAATTGTTCTCTCGTAAATAAATTCTCACCGCAATAACAAGTTGAAATAGATCGTACTTTATGTGACTCTACTCCAATTCCATGTTAACTATTAGTATCTCTTATTTCAACGATTGCATGAAAGAGGCTAATGAAACTAGAACATTATATTCAACGATAAGAATGAGACAAACAACTTTATTTGGTCATTGATGAGAAGAGAGACATTGGGGAACATTGTGATGACTGGAAAGATCAAGGGGAAGAGAGGCGGGGGCAGACTAAGAGAAATGATGCTGGACTAAGACAGTGACATGGAGGAATATCATCAGCAGAGTTGGTCAGAACACCAAAGACCAAGATCTGTGGAGAGACACGAAAGCCTACGCCAACTGGCAAGTCACTTGACAATCTCTTATTTCACATATCTGGTACCTAACTTTGATCTGGGTGGCAGGATAGGAAATCCTCTAGCATAGGAAAAGTTAGGTGTGTCCTTCCTTCCGCTAGCCTACAGGACACCCTTGAACAAAGTGGAGCACCTGTTTATTTCCTTCTCAGGGTTACATAAAGCCACCGATGCAGGTGGTAGATTGAGCTGAAGAGCAGCTGACAGACAGTTGTTGGTTATGGTCGAAGACAATCGTTCTGTCACAGATAGAGCAAGATATCAGGATTTCAAGAGCTTATAGTACAGATCTGTGAAGATTACCACCAGATGGCACACACAGTTGTGTTATAAATCATTTGTGTAGCTTGCTCCTAGCTTGAACCTTGGTGTATAGTTTTAAGATTATACTTTAGCAAATATAACGGCTCTTTGAGTAATTTTCTGTTTGTTTTTGACAGGATATGACCATGAGTCTTTGTTGTCAGTCCAATTGTTTTCATTCTCCAGAAGCACATCTTGACTGTCCTAAAACTGTTTCTCGAAGGTGTTTAAAGTTTCTGAGCCATCAGTTTAGATTCCGCAGAGCTAAACATTTCATAGATCAGTCTTCTGTGGTGTGCTATATCGTAACACCAAAATCACAATTGTTGTGCTGTATGGCTCTGAAACCTGGAGTACAATGAAAGGAGACGAAGCCGTGTTACAAACCTTTGAGAACAAAGTTTTAAGACGCATCTTTGGACTCATTAGGGATACACAAAGTGGAGAGTGGAAAAAAAAAGAAGTAACAAAGACATTTATGATCTGTTTATCACTGGTATCATGAAGGCTAATAGACTACAATGGCTGGGGCATATAGAAAGAATGGAAGATAATAGGGAAACAAAACTCGCTTACACTCAGGAAATAAATGACCGTAGACCCCGAGGGTAGACCAAGAAGACGGTGGAGAGATAATATATACAGACCTACAAGCACTTGGAATCAACAACTGGCAAGAGAAGGTCAACCTGAGAGACGAATGGATACGGCTTGTATCTGCAGCAAAGAACCTTAATGGCTCGGAACGCTGAAGAAGTCTTCTGTGATGTGTATGGAAGTGGATCACAACATTGCTTTAACACATCTGACTTTGTCCTAAGTTGCTTATAGTAACACATGGTAAGGATGAGAACTGGATATCCCACATCATAATGTGGTGATCTTACACTGTGTGATGTCCGTTTCTTTGATACTTACAACCATATCAAATATGGTATTTATTTTACCATTTTGTGTGTGTATGTTAACGTTTGGCGTTTGGTTTGTTGCAATGTTTCCTGAACAAATTTCATGAATGTGCCATGAAATGAGAGAAATACAATAAATGGGAAACATGAACTGGTATCTTGAGTTGGTTGTGTGATTTAAAAACCTCATCTGCAAATTACATGTCCAAAATTCTAAATAAATCTGTTCTTTCCCCCCACTCCCCTGTCCTTTTCTACAACTGTAGGGTCTGGCTGTGACCTGCTTCTAACTTGTAACCACTCACAGCTGTCACATTATCCTCTTCTCTATCCTTTTCTGCAACGGCAGTGCTTATGCTTTTTATGGGTCTGGTAATGTTACCAGGCAGGCAGAGGGATAAACACCTTGTGTCACATTATTAACAGGAAAAAGATCAAATGGTTTGGCCATCTCGTTAGAATGCAACACCATCAACTACCAGCACTGGCCCTACATCAAAGAAGATCTGATACAAGAGCAAGAGAAACAGAAGAAAATGGATTGACAACATCAAAGACATTGTACAATCACACGGAATGACACTGTCCAGTGCCACCCATCTGGTGCTGGAACATCAACTTCTTCTCCCCACAACTCTTGATGGCAAAAGTGGAAGATAATGATTGTAAATGTACAGCAGACCACGTATATCTTCTGTTACTTTTATCGTTTCCATGGTTGGCCTCTTGCTGCCTTAACTTTCCTAACAAAACTGCATTGCTTTCTGAGGAGCAGTTTCTGTTCATATTCTTGTTACATGACAAGCCATGTGATTTGTTATTTCTTTATGTGATGTTGCATTCTTCTTACCTGTTTCTTCATTTCTAATTTTGTCTTTTCCTGCTAATAGTAATATTTTAACACTGAATTTCTGATTTAATCTTTTCTTGTCACCTCTAACTGATCCATTCAATGTCTTTTTGTGTTTCTAACATAGCTCTATTCAAAGTTCTCTTTGTGTTTATCAGATCTAACATTGCTCTATTCAAAGTTCTCTTTGTGTTTATCAGATCTAACATTGCTCTATTCAAAGTTCTGTTTGTGTTTATCAGATCTAACATTGCTCTATTCAAAGTTCTGTTTGTGTTTATCAGATCTAGTATTGATCTATTCAAAGTTCTTTTTGTGTTTATCACATCTGACAGTGGTTTTTAAAAATTCTGAGATTATCACACCTGACCAAAGTTCTGTCTGTTTATCACATTTGACACTGATCTATTTAAAATGTTCTGTCTGCTTATCATATTTGACACCGATCTATTTAAAATGTCCTGTCTGCTTATCATATTTGACACCGATCTATTTAAATGTCCTGTCTGCTTATCATATTGACACTGATCTATTTAAAATGTTCTGTCTGCTTATCATATTTGACACTGATCTATTTAAAATGTTCGTCTGCTTATCATATTGACACCGATCTATTTAAAATGTCCTGTCTGCTTATCATATTTGACACCGATCTATTTAAAATGTCCTGTCTGCTTATCATATTTGACACCGATCTATTTAAAATGTCCTGTCTGCTTATCATATTTGACACTGATCTATTTAAAATGTTCTGTCTGCTTATCATATTTGACACTGATCTATTTAAAATGTTCTGTCTGCTTATCATATTTGACACTGATCTATTTAAAATGTCCTGTCTGCTTATCATATTTGACACTGATCTATTTAAAATGTCCTGTCTGCTTATCATATTTGACACCGATCTATTTAAAATGTTCTGTCTGCTTATCATATTTGACACTGATCTATTTAAAATGTTCTGTCTGCTTATCATATTTGACACTGATCTATTTAAAATGTTCTGTCTGCTTATCATATTTGACACCGATCTATTTAAAATGTTCTGTCTGCTTATCATATTTGACACTGATCTATTTAAAATGTCCTGTCTGCTATCATATTTGACACCGATCTATTTAAAATGTCCTGTATGTATTTATCACATCCGACATGATCAAACCATCTGATCTGTTGTTCTCAGTGATATTGTTCTCACCTGTCGTATAGCATCTAACACAGATTTATTTAAATCAGATTTCTTCCTCTTCTTCTGCGCTCATCCGGAGTTTTTTTTAGACGTGATTGCACTGTGCCTGTTTACAGCAGAGCTGCATTCTTGCGACATTAGGCTGACACATCCGACTTCTGTGGGCATTTGTTGACCGGGTTAACCTTCCCTGGTGTTTATCACATTTGAACACGGAGAAAAAAGCCAGCTCATATACCACATCTGTTTATTCAAGGATGACAAGTTTTGGCACAGGTTTATTCAAAAATAGGCTTGGCACAGGCTTATTCAAAGATGTACCTACCTATGCTTATCACAGATCTATTCAAAGTTCTGGATCCATTTATCACACCTCACATAGATTATTCAAAGGTCTAACTAGAGTTATCACATGCAACACAGGTTATTTGAAGATCTATCCCATTTATCACAGGTTTATTCAGTGATCAAACTGCATTTATTACATCTGATATATGATTAATACAGCTTATGTTCAGCTTTATCACATCTTACATGAGCCAGGTTTACCAACAGATCAAATAAATACATCATGTATAGGCATGAATAAAATAATGTTTAGGAATTAAACAGGCAATATCTAGGTATCATCAATAAAGTGATATTTAGGAACCAGTCCATTCACATTTAGGCATCATCAATACAGTGACATTTAGGAATCAGTCCAGTCATATCTAGGCATCATCAATAAAGCGAAATTTAGGAATCAGTCTGTTGATACCTAGGCATCATCAATAAAGTGATAATTAGAAATCAAGCAGTCATATCTAGGCAACATTATAAAAGTGATATTTAGGAATCAGTCTGGTCATATCTAGCATCATCAATACAGTGATATTTAGGAATCAGTCTGGTCATATCTAGGCATCATGCAATAAAGTGATATTTAAGAATGAGTCATGTCATATACAGACATCATCAGTGCAGTGATATGTAGGAATCAGTCATGTCATATCCAGATATCAAAACGGGATATTTAGGAAGCAGTTATATCATATCTAGACATCATCAACAAAGTGATATTTAGAAATCAAACAGGCCATGTCAAGGAATCACTCACACCATCTAGAAAATCAATAAAAGTGATGTTTAGTGGATTGGTCAAGCCATATTAGGAGTTGTTGGGCCACAGGTTTGGTAACCGGTTAAGCAGTATATGGGAATCAGTGATGGTCTCACAAGGTGCCCCAAAATTATGTCAACTTGGAGCTTCCACGTCCCAGTCTATATCGTCTTCACCCCAACCAACCACATCCTGGAAGAGGACAGAAGAGAAGCAACAACTTGAAGCATGCATGACAGAGCAGGTTACACGACGAACATACAGGTGTACAGCAAATACAAGCATGTATAGCAATCATATATGGTAATACCAAATGACAGCAAATGCTATCAAGGCAACCATCAAGTACAAATACACAGAAACCTCAAACATACAAATATACATACATAAGGAACATAGATAATTCAAAAATATAGTAACTAACATAAAAAATATACATTCACAGGAAACAAAACAGCAAACTTTGAAACTCCTGCATATGGCAAATACAAACTGATAGCATGTACAGCATCAGAACAAGAAGAGTTGCACATGTATGCATACGGGAGTGGGTGGCTGGTCAGCACAAGAATGTTATCCATTAGTTAACTTGATAAAACATGCAAACTTTAGAACAGTGGTTATCAACCTTTGTTGGCCAATGGCCCCACCATATGTTCAGAAACGTAATTTCCCCCTCTTTCGAATATTTCCTCCCCTATAAATCCCCCCCCCCCCCTTACACAGTATACATAAAAATGGAAGCTAAATTTAATAACACATACTAGAACAAGTCTAGACATCTACATAAACGTGATTTGCAGGTCTACTTACGTTATAAAACAATTTAATTAAGGGCGAGAGGTACAGAACCGTAAAATTTAGAGGGGAAAAACATAAAGTACTGGTTCTTGTATTAATGCGATCTTTAAATAATCTTAATCCCCCCCCCCCCCCCCCCCTCAGAAACCCTAAGGGGGAATTTCCCACCGGTTAGAGAACCACTGCTTTAGAAAAAACTGATCACAAACAACTCAGTTGGCACTATCAGTGACAAGTCTTCATCAGCAAAACAGAACAAAGAGAATACTAACTAAAGTACAGTTATGATGCACAAATGTATTATGAAAATAAATGAGGAAATAGAATGAAGTGAAAACAAGTCCAGGAAAGTGTCTGGATGTATGTTTGTGTGGAAAAGAGAGAAAGGGACCAGGTGTGAATGAAAGATGACACAGCAATAGAAATACATCAAAGAGAGGGGAGAAATCCAGAGGTTTTCCGTTGCCAATTGAAGAGTTCCATCTGGTGTTTTCCAAAAATGAGCTCTCCCAACCAATGCGTGGCAGCGGGGCAATGTGAGAGCCGCTCCAATCTGCTGCTAGATGACAAATGCTGATGAGATGAGGTGAATTCTTGTCTCTCCAAGGTTGACTGTCCCTACTGTCAAGAAGTCTGCTGAGGATCGCACATATTGCAAGACTGAAGAATGAGTTAGTGATAAGTGCACATCAAACCATTCAGTCCATGAGTGCCCAGATCCCCTCTACAGTATCTTCCTCAGCATGTAGTGGCCAGTACCAGTTCTGTGTTGGTTGACTATTCCTCTGTGGTCCCCCGCATGGCACCCTTGTCTGGCTTCACCGTTTTTTCACTGGGGGGTGTGGTCGTGCGCTTGTGGGAGAAGGCGGAGGAACAGATTGAGAACCCATATGTGGAAAGAATGAGATTTCATGACAGAAGAATTAAGTCAGTAAAGTAGCGGGACTGATTCAGCAGTAAAACAACAATTACATGGCAGAAGAGGAATTAAGTCAGTAAAGTAGTGGGACAGATTCTGCAGTAAAACAACAATTACATGGCAGAAGAATTAAGTCAGTAAAGTAGTGGGACAGATTCTGCAGTAAAACAACAATTACATGGCAGAAGAATTAAGTCAGTAAAGTAGTGGGACAGATTCTGCAGTAAAACAACAATTACATGGCAGAAGAGGAATTAAGTCAGTAAAGTAGTGGGACAGATTCTGCAGTAAAACAACAATTACATGACAGAAGAATTAAGTCAGTAAAGTAGTGGGACAGATTCTGCAGTAAAACAACAATTACATGGCAGAAGAATTAAGTCAGTAAAGTAGTGGGACAGATTCTGCAGTAAAACAACAATTACATGACAGAAGAATTAAGTCAGTAAAGTAGTGGGACAGATTCTGCAGTAAAACAACAATTACATGACAGAAGAATTAAGTCAGTAAAGTAGCGGGACTGATTCTGCAGTAAAACAACAATTACATGACAGAAGAATTAAGTCAGTAAAGTAGCGGGACTGATTCTGCAGTAAAACAACAATTACATGGCAGAAGAATTAAGTCAGTAAAGTAGTGGGACAGATTCTACAGTAAAACAACAATTACATGGCAGAAGAGGAATTAAGTCAGTAAAGTAGTGGGACAGATTCTGCAGTACAACAACAATTACATGACAGAAGAATTAAGTCAGTAAAGTAGTGGGACAGATTCTGCAGTAAAACAACAATTACATGACAGAAGAATTAAGTCAGTAAAGTAGCGGGACTGATTCTGCAGTAAAACAACAATTACATGACAGAAGAATTAAGTCAGTAAAGTAGCGGGACTGATTCTGCAGTAAAACAACAATTACATGACAGAAGAATTAAGTCAGTAAAGTAGCGGGACAGATTCTGCAGTAAAACAACAATTACATGGCAGAAGAATTAAGTCAGTAAAGTAGCGGGACTGATTCTGCAGTAAAACAACAATTACATGACAGAAGAATTAAGTCAGTAAAGTAGCGGGACAGATTCTGCAGTAAAACAACAATTACATGGCAGAAGAAGTAAGTCAGTAAAGTAGTGGGACAGATTCTGCAGTAAAACAACAATTACATGACAGAAGAATTAAGTCAGTAAAGTAGTGGGACAGATTCTGCAGTAAAACAACAATTACATGACAGAAGAATTAAGTCAGTAAAGTAGTGGGACAGATTCTGCAGTAAAACACCAATTACATGACAGAAGAATTAAGTCAGTAAAGTAGCGGGACAGATTCTGCAGTAAAACAACAATTACATGGCAGAAGAATTAAGTCAGTAAAGTAGCGGGACAGATTCTGCAGTAAAACAACAATTACATGGCAGAAGAATTAAGTCAGTAAAGTAGCGGGACTGATTCTGCAGTAAAACAACAATTACATGACAGAAGAATTAAGTCAGTAAAGTAGCGGGATAGATTCTGCAGTAAAACAACAATTACATGGCAGAAGAAGTAAGTCAGTAAAGTAGTGGGACAGATTCTGCAGTAAAACAACAATTACATGACAGAAGAATTAAGTCAGTAAAGTAGTGGGACAGATTCTGCAGTAAAACAACAATTACATGACAGAAGAATTAAGTCAGTAAAGTAGCGGGATAAGTCAGTAAAGTAGCGGGACTGATTCTGCAGTAAAACAACAATTACATGACAGAAGAATTAAGTCAGTAAAGTAGCGGGACTGATTCTGCAGTAAAACAACAATTACATGACAGAAGAATTAAGTCAGTAAAGTAGTGGGACAGATTCTGCAGTAAAACAACAATTACATGGCAGAAGAATTAAGTCAGTAAAGTAGTGGGACAGATTCTGCAGTAAAACAACAATTACATGGCAGAAGTAGAATTAAGTCAGTAAAGTAGAGGGACTGATTCAGCAGTAAAACAACAATTACATGACAGAAGAATTAAGTCAGTAAAGTAGCGGGACTGATTCTGCAGTAAAACAACAATTACATGGCAGAAGAATTAAGTCAGTAAAGTAGCGGGGCAGATTCTGCAGTAAAACAACAATTACATGGCAGAAGTAGAATTAAGTCAGTAAAGTAGAGGGACTGATTCAGCAGTAAAACAACAATTACATGGCAGAAGAATTAAGTCAGTAAAGTAGCGGGACAGATTCTGCAGTAAAACAACAATTACATGGCAGAAGAATTAAGTCAGTAAAGTAGTGGGACAGATTCTGCAGTAAAACAACAATTACATGGCAGAAGAACTAAGTCAGTAAAGTAGTGGGACAGATTCTGCAGTAAAACAACAATTACATGGCAGAAGAGAAATTAAGTAAAGGACCTATAGGCGCAGTAGGTATATGGTGCTGGGCTCATATTTGTATAGATCATTCCTGATACCCTATCTTACGCTGGCTCGACCTGTGAGCATAGGTCAATTTTAAAAACTAGCCACGAAGTAGATTCAAACCCATGTCCTGCAGGTGAGCATCTGGCCGCTATGCTGCTGCCACTGCAGGGGGAAGAGAAGATTAACATAAAGATGGGGTAGATTTATTAGAAGTTGCAGTGGTAGTAGTGGAGGTGATAGGCAGACCTTGTAACAAACAAATGAAAGAATAAAAATGAAGAATATTTACCTCATCAACAACAGCAGACGCCGCAAACAACTGAGAACTGACTTTGACCTGCCCATCTTCTAGTTTACCAGATGCAGAAAGTGATGACAAGACAGGGATCATGTCCCGGGTACTGTCTGCAGTTTCAGAATCAAGAAGTGATATCAGGCCAGTGGATTTTGGTTCGATTATACTCGGAGCCATGTCCGCAAAGAAATCTAACTCTGGCGAGGTTGAAGTTTTAACAATGTTGATGCTTTTTACATCGAATCCAGCGCCCAGGTCATCTGACAGCTTTTGTCTGCTGGTAAACTTGGCCTGTTGCTTGCTGCCGGATGCCCCGCCAAGCTTGAGACTATCACCGGCTTTGGATGAAGAAACAGGCATGGGATTGTTCATCAGTTCAGAACCGGATACTGGATGATTCTCTGGATGACTGCCCCATGTATCATCTTCCCAAGTCTCTGAAAAATCATGATCTTTATCGAGGTGGTCACCTCCATTCATCTCCCCACTTTTCTTCATATTTTTAGCTGTTAAACTCAATGAACCCCCTTTTGTGCTTCCAGTGGACCTGTCTATGCTTCTGTCAGCCTCGGGGATATCAGACCAGTCCACTTTGACAGGGGGAGGTGAAGGTGGTGTGTGGCTTCTGTAGGGACTTGGTGACGTCTGCACTTTGGCTCTGTGCCGACGGTGCCAGGCATAGCCTTGAGCTCACATTCTATCTCATCGCTGATCTTCTGATCAGCATCTTCCCAGTCTGACCAATCAGGAGCTGCGTTTTCTGGATCAAGGTCAATTTCTTCAACCACAAATTTCTGCAGAGTATTATCCCCATGTTCACTATTTTCAAGTTTAGACGTCACAGTGACATCATTATCATCCAAGCTACCCACTTGCTCTATGGTAAGACCCACAATCTGTCCGTTGCTGTTGCTGTCACCTTCCGACGAGTTCCCTGTTAACCACAAGAAAGAGTTCATTGTTAACAAAAAAAAACTATAAGAACAGAAACTCACAAAATGACAATAACATCTTTACAACTGTGATCAGTAAAACAAAGAGTTTTAGATTCTAACATCATATCTCTGTTTCACCACTATGTATAAGTGTGGACTAAGTAAACAAACTGTTTTACATTCAAACATCACCTCTCTGATTCACCACTATGTATGTGTGAACTACATAAACAGTTTTACATTCACACAATATCCTCTGTTTCACCAATATGTATGTGTGGACTACGTAAGTTTTAGTTTCTAACATAATCTCTCTGTTTCACCATTTTTTTTTGGGTCCATCAAGAAAGATGATGACCATTCATTTCATCCAGTGGGGTTGAAAGTATGAGCCGTGAGTTCTAAGATGGCTAATAAGGCCTATTTGTATGTGTGGACTATGCAAGTTTTAGATTATAACATCATCTGTCTGTTTCACCACTAAATATGTGTGGAATATGCAATCAGTTGTAGATTCTAACATCATCTGTCTGTTTCACCACTATGTATGTGTGGACTATGTAAACAGGACTCACAAACACTAGGTCCATCAAGTGACCTCATGGGGGACTCACAAACACTAGGTCCATCAAGTGACCTCATGGGGGACTCACAAACACTAGGTCCATCAAGTGACCTCATGGGGGACTCACAAACACTAGGTCCATCAAAAGACCTCATGGGGACTCCCAATGACACCTGGTCCAGTGAGACACCTCACAAACACTAGATCCAGTGAGACACCTCACAAACACTAGGTCCATCAAGATACCTCATGGGAACTCAAACTAGGTATATCAAAAGACCTCATGGTAACTCACAAATACTAGGTCCATGAACAGACTTCACTGGGACTCACAAATGCCTGTTGCAGCAAGAGACCTCACAGAGACTTATAAACACAAGGTCTCCAGTAAGACAAATTCACAAACACTAGGTCCATCAAGTGACCTCACAAACAATAGACTACCAATATTACAAGATTAAGATATGATGTCACCAGAAGCAACCCCTGACTTCACACAACACACAAACATAACATGCTGTGTTCACTGATTCTACACACAAACATAACATGCTGTGTTCACTGATTCTACACACAAACATAACATGCTGTGTTCACTGATTCTACACACAAACATAACATGCTGTGTTCACTGATTCTACACACAAACATAACATGCTGTGTTCACTGATTCTACACACAAACATAACATGCTGTGTTCACTGATTCTACACACAAACCTTGCTTCTTATCTGCATGTTTCTCTTTTATCAGATGTTTTCTGGCTTCTCTTTTCAACCTGGCTTCTTCTTTCCGCCGCTCCTTGTCTCTAGCCATCTTCTCCTTGGTAGTCATACCATTTTCTTCACTGGAGGAGTTGCTGCTTCAAAAGAAACAAGTCCAGACAAATAAACAGCCAGTTTCCTGGTTTCTTTCACTACCAAGCAATGTCTGATCTGTGATTGGCTCGTTCAAATTATGTCGGAAATAGGGATGATCCCTGACACGCTTATACCAAAAACGAATGAACACAAAATGCAACTGGGCAGCTGAGCAAGAGGAAAGGCTCATGCAGGGTGTAGTGAGTTGCAGTAGCACAGTGGCTAGTGTGCTTAATGATCATGTGTTCAAATCCCCACTAAGGTGGGGTTTTTGTTTTGGTTCCACTGTCCTGGGCTGACACATCAACCAAGTCTACACATGTGTACTGGGACATTTCCACTGTCCTGGGCTGACACATCAACCAAGTCTACACATGTGTACCGAGACATTTCCACTAGCCTGGGCAGACACATCAACCAAGTCTACACATGTGTACTGGGACATTTCCACTAGCCTGGGCAGACACATCAACCAAGTCTACACATGTGTACTGGGACATTTCCACTGTCCTGGGCTGACACATCAACCAAGTCTACACATGTGTACCGAGACATTTCCACTAGCCTGGGCAGACACATCAACCAAGTCTACACATGTGTACTGGGACATTTCCACTAGCCTGGGCAGACACATCAACCAAGTCTACACATGTGTACTGGGACATTTCCACTAGCCTGGGCAGACACATCAACCAAGTCTACACATGTGTACTGGGACATTTCCACAGTCCTGGGCTGACACATCAACCAAGTCTACACATGTGTACTGGTACATTTCCACTGTCCTGGGCTGACACATCAACCAAGTCTGCACATGTGTACAGAGACATTTCCACTGTCCTGGGCCGACACATCAACCAAGTCTACACATGTATACAGGGACATTTCCACTAGCCTGGGCAGACACATCAACTGTCAAAGTCTTGCTTAGGGCAAGAATTAGGGCTCGTCACTTGACAAAGTACGATCTTAATTATCCTATCTAAACAACACAAGGCTAACCGCCGATAAGATATTTCGTGCTATTTATTCGCGCACTGCACACATCGTGAATCAATACACGCTTCGCGCAATCACAAGTTACAATATACAATGGATTACAACAGTGCAAGTAATCAATACATCAATACAATATAAGATATCAATGCACTCCAACTTACAAGCCACACAGACACGCACTCCATCTCAAGCTGTCAAACAGGCTAGCTTTCACGACATGCAACAACTCTCAGCCGCTTTCACACGTCTGTCTCTGACGACCATCCAGCTCAGTCTCCCTGGACACAGCACACTCTCTAGTAGCGCTTGGGTTAGCACGCGTGACCCCTCACGGTTCACGCTGTGTGCTAGCTGCCTGCTTAGCATCGTTCAGCGCTTATCGCCTGTAGTGCTTATAATAGCCCAGCGCTACACTGTCGAGCGCTGGCTGCCTGGCGCTAGTGAGGCCGCCGCATTATAACTGTAGGGCTTATAATATCTCGGCGTTGCATTGTCGGGCGTTGGTGCAGACAACGCGTTCTATCCTCGGGTGAGACTCTGACATCAACCAAGTCTACATATGTGTACTGGGACATTTCCACTAGCCTAGGCCGACACTTCAACCAAGTCTACACATGTGTACTGGGACATTTCCACTGTCCTGGGCTGACACATCAACCAAGTCTACACATGTGTACCAAGACATTTCCACTAGCCTAGGCCGACACTTCAACCAAGTCTACACATGTGTACTGGGACATTTCCACTGTCCTGGGCCGACACATCAACCAAGTCTACACATGTGTACCAGGACATTTCCTTGGAAGTAAAGTTGGCCGGCGTGCTACTGATCACATCATCTCCATCGAGTGCCAACTGGTCTCAAAATAAGAGGTTTGAACCATACACCTAGTATGCCTCATGGTGTGAAAAAGGGATCCTTTACTTACCCTTAGAGATACATGCAAACGTCTTCTTCTTTCATTGGCTGGAGATATGTCTATATCTGCAATGTTATCTCTTGTACGAACTTCAGTCTTGTTTAATTCACTCAGTGGTTCAGAGAGTTTATCTTCCCCTGTTGTTTTCCCCTGTCTCCACAGGACATTTGAGAAGGACCTCCAGTTGTGGTTGGACCCTGTGGAGGCATAGGGCCCGGTACTGTACCTTCTAGGGGTCCACAGCTGGATGAGCACCATACCGACTTGCAGTAATAGACATTTTCATAGCTTATTTGCGTGGCATCCTGATTGCTGTGGTGCGTCTCTAGCTTGTTGCTTCCATCTTCAGCACCTTTCTTTTGCTAGTGTAGATGTGTCTTACTCAAGAAGTTTAGATATGTATGTCTGTACACAAGTGTATGCGCACATATGTACATACATACATATCTAGAGTAGTCTGGTTTTACGGCGCCAGAGGACTCGCTGTCCCCCTTCTCATGTTAGTTATAATAATTCCGCCACATGAAGGTCAGAAGTCAGACAGTTGCTGCCAGAGGGTAGTGAATGAACAAGCCACGGGAGTATTCTGCAAGCTTGAGCGTACACCTCAACTCTGTACCCCCAGTTATTGTAACAGCAATGTGGAACCCATGCACATGTTTCAACGCAAGTCTTCATCAGCAAATAAAAATAAGAATACTTGCCAGAACTGAAATATCACAACCATAAAAAATTTAACCTCATGTTTCTCAACAGTTTGTGTTATTCCATTCAGACATGTGGGTCACTTATTTATGATAGTGATATTTCAGTTCTCTAAGTATGAAAACTGAAATACTCTGGCCGTATTAAAGATCACAGTGGGCTTGGAGAGAACAGCTTTGGCAGGCTTGGTTCTTTCTAGATGGGGAAGGGGATGGACACAGGACATTGCTGACCTTTGACATGAGGGTGCATGAAGCATTAAATATGGTCAGAGATTGAGAGTTTTGACATGAGGGTGCATGAGGCGGGGGAAAATGGCCAGAGATTGAGAGTTTTGACATGAGGGTGCATGAGGCAGGAGATATGGGCAGATATTGAGAGTTTTGACATAAGGGTGTATGAGGCAGGTGATATGGCCAGAGATTGAGAGTTTTGACATGAGGATGTATGAGGCAGGAGATATTGGCCAGAGCGATTGAGGTTTTGTCATGAGGGTGTATGAGGCGGGGGGAAATGGCCAGAGATGGAGAGTTTTGACATGAGGGTGCATGAGGCAGGAAGATGTGGGCAGAGATTGAGAGTTTTGACATGAGGGTGTATGAGGCAGGTGATATGGCCAGAGATTGAGAGTTTGACATGAGAGTGCATGAGGCCAGGAGATATAGGCAGAGATTGAGAGTTTTGACATGAGGGTGCATGAGGCAGGTGATATGTGCCAGAGATTGAGAGTTTTGACATGAGACAGGAATATGGCCAAAAATTGAGAGTTTTTGACATGAGGGTGCATGAGGCAAGAGATATGGCCAAGATTTAGTTTTGATATGAGGATGTATGAGGCAGGAGATATGGCCAGAGATTGAGAGTTTTGACATGAGGGTGCATGAGGCAGGAGATATGGCCGAGAGATTGAGAGTTTTGACATGAGGGTGTATGAGACAGGAGATATGGCCAGAGATTGAGTAGTTTCGACATGAGGGTGTTATGAGGCAGGAGATATGGCCAGAGATTGAGAGTTTCGACATGAGGGTGCATGAGGCAGTGATATGCCAGAGATTGAGAGTTTTGGACATGAGACAGGAGATATGGCCAAAGATTGAGAGTTTTGACATGAGGGTGCATGAGGCAAGAGATATGGCCAGAGATTTAGTTTTGATATGAGGGTGTATGAGGCAGGAGATATGGCCAGAGATTGAGAGTTTTGACATGAGGGTGCATGAGGCAGGAGATATGGCCAGAGATTGAGAGTTTTGACATGAGGGTGTATGAGGCAGGAGATATGGCCAGAGATTGAGAGTTTCGACATGAGGGTGTATGAGGCAGGAGATTATGGCCCAGAGATTGAGAGTTTTCGACATGAGGGTGCATGAGGCAGGTGTATGGCCAGAGATTGAGAGGTTTGACATAGACACAGGAGATATGGCCAAAGATTGAGAGTTTTGGACATGAGGGTGCATGAGGCAAGAGATTGGCCAGAGATTTAGTTTTGATATGAGGGTGTATGAGGCAGGAGATATGGCCAGAGATTGAGAGTTTCGACATGAGGGTGCATGATGCAGGAGATATGGCCAGAGATTGAGGAGTTTTGACATGAGGGTGCATGAGGCAAGAGATATGGCCAGGAGATTTAGTTTTGATAATGAGGGTGTATGAGGCAGGAGATATGGCCAGAGATTGAGAGTTTCGAACTGAGGGTGCATGAGGCAGGAGATATGGCCAGAGATTGAGAGTTTTGACATGAAGGGTGCATGAGGCAGGAGATATGGCCAGAGATTGAGAGTTTCGACATGAGGGTGCATGAGGCAGGAGATATGGCCAGAGATTGAGAGTTTTGACATGAGGGGTGCATGAGGCAAGAGATATGGCCAGAGATTTAGTTTTGATATGAGGGTGTATGAGGCAGGAGATATGGTTTAGTTTACATTTGCTTCTTGTAGGACTTGCTCACTAGCTTTTCTGTCTGTCCATGGTATTCTTTGTATTTTCCTCAGAAACCACATTTCCACTGTCATTAGGTGTCTTTCAGCTTATCTCGCCAGGAACATACTGCAGATATCACACAACATGAGTCTCTCATTCTGGGCAACGATGTGGATTCACTGATGTCAAAGTTCTCCGCTCTTGACATATTTCTAATGGCATTAATAACATCGGCACGACCCATGGGCTGACCAGCTGCAGGGGATGCAGAGCCAGCAAGTTTATCAGCTCGTTCACATCTCTCAACTCCCACATGTCCTGGAATGAAGGTGAAGGTGACTCTACGGACAACAGACCCCTGCAGTGATTCAGTTACTGTCTACGTACAGAACCTGACTCGACCTTTCGAATCATGCTCACTGAATCACTTAGTAACAAATGATTGATGAATATCTGTCATCATTCAATCAATAAGTTGTCACACGCAATAAATGAAAAATTACACAGTAAGAAACAGAAATAAAGGAGAGAGCAATATAAAGAAAGAAACATAATGGGCAAGTCAGTAACAAAGAGAAATTAATAGTAGTACCTTGTAGCTGCTAGATTTTTTAGCAATGGCTTATGGTCTGCCAGTATGGCCGTCATGTTTTGTGGGACATTCATCTTAGACAGGTTCAGCGCTGGTATCTGCTGGTGGATTGTGGGAATGAATTGGAGTTCAATGACATGTTAGTGGATTGTGAGAATGGATGTAAATGACACGTTGGTGGAATGTGAGAATGGATGTGAGTGAACTGTTGGCAGATTGTGAGAATGGGTGTAAATGACATATTGGTGGAATGTGACAATGGGTTGTAATATGTGTTAGTGGATTGTGAGAAATGGATATAAATGACATGTTGGGGAAATATGAGAATGGATGTAAATGATGTGTTAGAGGATTGTGAGAATGGGTTATCATGGGAGAAGTTTTGTGACACATAAGTGTGGGAGGTTTGTGACACACTATGAGAGTTTTGTGACCGATCATGAGGGAGAAGTTTCATGATCCACTGTGTGACCAATTGTGTGGAAGAAGTTTTGTCACCCATCATGAGGGAGAAATGTATAACCAATTGCAAAGGGGAACTTTTGTAACCCTTCATGTGGAAGTTTTGTAGCCCATCTCAAGGGACAAGATTTGTAACCCACAAGGAAGACATATGTTTTGTAACCCATGAGAGAGAGTTTTATAACCCATAACAAAAGAAAAGTTGTATAACCCATCACGAATTAAACTTTGTAGCAAATTACTAGGAAGAACTTTTATTACTCATTGTGAGAGAAAAAAATTTATAACCCATTGTGAGAGAAAAATTATATAACTCATTGTGAGGGACAACATTTATAACTCATTGTGAGAGACAACATTTATAACCCATTGTGAGGGACATTTATAACTCATTGTGAGGGACCAAATGTATAACCTATTGTGAGGGACAACTTTTATAACCTATTGTGAGGGGACACCTGTTATAACCCATTGTGAGGGACAACTTTTATAACCTATTGTGAGGGACAAATTTTATAACCCATTGTGAGGGACAAAACTTTATAACCCATTATGAGGGAGAAATTGTGTAACCCATTACAAGGGAGAAATTGTGTAACCCATTGCAAGGGAGAAGTTGGGAAACAAACAAAAGCCAAACCTTGGGCATGCCATGGAAGAAGAACTGTTTCCTAGCTCCTCCAACAACCACATCCCCACCCAGGACAGGCACCAGGTCAGCTAGAGCTCGCAAACTGGCAGCAACAAGCCGGTCCGTCTGTGTCTCTGACACCCAACAGCACCTGGAAACAGTCAGCAGACATGAGTTTATCATAGTTACAAAGTCAGGGAAACCTGGCAACAGTCATCAGACATGAGTTTATCATAGTTTACAGTCAGGAATCAATGAATAATCATGATTTTATCATAGTTACAAAGTCAGGGAATAAATGAATAATCATAAGTTTATCATAGTTACAAACTCAGGGAATCAATGAATAATCATCATCATCAAGTGTCTTGCCGGCTGGCATGGACAATCATGCCCCTCCACAAACTGCAATCTCCGACGGTATGGATCAATTCATGTGTTGACTCCCCTCCCTTCAATGCCATGACACAAGACTGTCAAGAATCTTCTCACATTGTCTTCCTCTATCTCTCTTTACACAAACTCCTCCATTTGTCACAATATGTTCCATTTTTGTCTTCTCATAATGTGGCCAAAATTTGATGACTACTTCTGCCTGAAGTTTTTTTTGTTAATTGCGCTCACTCGCTGTGAACTCAAGCGTAGTCCATACACACTATTTATAGTAGTGATGGACTGAATTTTGCGCATGGATTAGCTTTCCCTATTAACAGATCCCCTCGCCATCAGGCAAACCCACTCCGACTTCAGAGGTACTTGTAATTTATGTCCCCAAGTCAAGAACGACAGGTCAACATTTTAGTCCAGCTATCCAGTGTAGAGGCTGAACCACTAACCTCGGCATCAGCACACCGGATGTTTAAGAACATGCGTTCTTACCCATTCAGCCATGCGGACCTGCTCTGAAGTTTGTGACAGGTTGTCTTTGCGTCTTAGCCTCCCACAAATGAATAATGCTTTTAGTTAATCTCATCTCATCTCATCATGTTCCTCTTGTACCTTGCGGTGTCGAGGTGAAGTATAAACTTCGTGAGAGTGCCCGGTTATGGGCTTCGTATATCGACATTCCCATGGATTCTGTTATTCCCTCCGTCCAATGTTTACGTGGTCGGCCTCTTCCTCTGTTTCCATCTGGTCTGTACATCATTGCTTGTTGTGGCATGCTGTTGACTGGTAGCCTACTTGCATGGCCAAACCATTTGACTTGCTGCTTTCTAATAAAATCTAGAGCAGCTTTAACCCCCACTTTAGTCCTGATTTCTTCATTTCTGATCTTATCTCTTCTTGATACGTTGAGTATTCTTCTCAGGAACCTCATTTCTGTTGTTGTGATTTTTCTTTTCTCTTTTTCTGTCATTGTCCAGGTTTGGCATTGGTAGCACAGAGTTGGTAGAAAGATTGTATTGTAAAGTGCTTTCTTAGTAGTTATTGATACATGTTTGTTCTTTAGTATTGGTGCCATTTGTCCAATGAGTTGATTTGCCTTATTGCACCTATTTTCGATCTCGTCTTCTGATCTGCCATTTGATGATATTATACTTCCTAGGTACTTGAGGCTCTTTTACTTGTTTCAAGGGATGTTCGTTTAGGTGAATTGTTGTTGTTTGTTCTTCTTTAGTTATAGTCATTACCTCTGTTTTGCTTGTGCTAATTTTCATGTTATGTTCCCTACACATTTCGTTTAGACTATTCATGTGGTCTTGTAATTCAGCTTCTGATTTTGCTATTAGTGCTTGGTCGTCCGCAAACAGGAGTTCTCTAATGGTTAGATTTGCAGATGGTTCGTCTTCTGTGTTCTCGTCATGCGGTATTCTTGCTGTCTCTGCTTGGCTGGTTTCTTTACATATGTTGTCTATATATGTTATGAACAAGAGAGGGGACAGGACACAACCTTGTCGTACTCCAGATCTTATGGTGAAGGGTTTCTGAGTGTCCTCCAGTTGCTCTCACTATGCATTCACTGTTGTTGTATAAACTTCTACATAGGTTTGTTAGATGTGTACTCACTCCATATTGTTTAAGGATTTCCCACAGCTTGTTTCTATCTACCCTATCAAATGCCTTTTCTTGGTCGACAAAAGCTAAGTAGAGTGTTTCATTGAATTCGATTGATTTTTCTATAAGTTGTCTAAGAGCAAAAATGGCGTCTGTGCATCCTTTGTTTTTCCTAAATCCAAGCTGCGTTTCGCTTAGCTGGGGTTCTAAAGTAGTTCGTAATCTTTTTTCAAGAATTTTGCAAAATATTTTCCCAGTATGACTCAACAGTGAAATGCCTCTGTATTGTGTGCAATCTCTTTTGCTGCCTTTGTTTTTCCAAATTGGGATAATTATGGCGTTTCCCCAGTCTCGTGGTGTCTGTTGTTCTACCCAAACATGGTTGAATAGTCTATGTAGCCAAGCTGTTCCTACTTCTCTTGCTGCTTTAATTAGTTCATTTGGTATTTCATCCTGTCCTGGTGATTTGTTCAATGGGGCTAATCTGATGGCTTCTATAATTTCTTCTTTTAGTATGTCTGGTTCTAGTTCTTCGGTGACATCTGTGTAGGTCTCTTGAATTCCTGTGACATCTGATGGGATGTTGAGAAGTTGTTCGAAATACTGCTTCCATCGTATTAGGATTTTAGTTAATCAACAGGAGTAAACATGTTTCCTAATCTATTAGGATTTTAGTTAATCAACAGGAGTAAACATGTTTCCAATGACAAAGACTAGATGAAGAGTTCTTCCTCTTCTTCTTGTGCGCGGTCTGAAGCAGACACTGGCAATCACGACTCTTCAATCCTCTTTCATCTGATGAAGTTGTTGCTCCCAGTATTTGTTGGCATCTAGCCAACATTGTCTCTTTCTTATGGTCTATATAGTGGCATCTAGCCAACATTGTCTCTTTCTTATGGTTTATATAGTGGCATCTAGCCAACATTGTCTCTTTCTTATGGTTTATATAGTGGCATCTAGCCAACATTGTCTCTTTCTTATAGTTTATATAGTGGCATCTAGCCAACATTGTCTCTTTCTTATGGTTTATATAGTGGCATCTAGCCAACATTGTCACTTTCTTATGGTTTATATAGTGGCATCCAGCCAACATTGTCTCTGTCTTATGGTTTATATAGTGGCATCTAGCCAACATTGTCTCTGTCTTATGGTTTATATAGTGGCATCTAGCCAATATTGTCTCTGTCTTATATAGTGGCATCTAGCCAACATTGTCTCTTTCTTGTGGTTTATATAGTGGCATCTAGCCAACATTGTCTCTTTCTTGTGGTTTATATAGTGGCATCTAGCCAACATTGTCTCTTTCTTGTGGTTTATATAGTGGCATCTAGCCAACATTGTCTCTTTCTTGTGGTTTATATAGTGGCATCTAGCCAACATTGTCTCTTTCTAGTGGTTTATATAGTGGCATCTAGCCAACATTGTCTCTTTCTTGTGGTTTATATAGTGGCATCTAGCCAACATTGTCTCTTTCTTGTGGTTTATATAGTGGCATCTAGCCAACATTGTCTCTTTCTTGTGGTTTATATAGTGGCATCTAGCCAACATTGTCTCTTTCTTATGGTTTATATAGTGGCATCTAGCCAACATTGTCTCTTTCTTGTGGTTTATATAGTAGTATGCAGCCACTACACTACCACGGCTCTCAAATTAACAATCAACTGTTCAAAAAATATCAAAGAATTAACAGTCGAACTGTTATCATTACAGTGTTAAAATGACACAAACAATGTTTTATGATACATATTCACAGTCTAATACACCTCAGATGTTTCAAAATGACAAGGTGTTAAATTGACACTGTTAAAATGACATGGTGTTAACACGGTACAGTGTTAAAATGACACAAACCTGCAGAAAAATGTCATCCTGCAACTGCTGTTGTGAGAACATACTGACATACTGGGAGAAATGCTCCAGCAACACCAGCCGTATGTGGCTGTCGTATACGTGAAATATGTTGTATATATGGTTGATGATGTACTGGCGAAACAAGTGCTCCGCAGCAGTCCCTGGACAAAGGGGGAAGACTTCTTACTGCTGGACCCTGCCAGATAAACACATTTGAAAGTAGTTATCGTTACTTCATTCTACTTCTATCTATTATCTATCCACAAATGGACCATAACTGTTATAGTCCTCTTTATTTTGGTCCACCTTTACTGTTAAGAGTCAAGCAGCATCTGTGGCTTAGGGACAGAGAACTCAGATTAGCAATCCCACACACTGGGTTCACAATCAGCCACAGGTCATTCTGAATCAGACTGCCTTGTCACAAAGGTATAAGTGTTGGTCATTCAGGTATGAAGCAGACAGCCTTGTGTTGATTTTCACAATGGTATAAGTATTGGAAAGCAATGACAAACCACTGAATGTAACATTGTCCAGACAATCACAAACAGCCAACAAATGCTGGGGCTGATTGTGATGTCCTGTAAAGGATGTGTAACTAACATGTTGTTGTTAGAGAGTGTGGGGGAGTTGAAGTTGTCAAACTGGAGCCAGATGTGTCACATTGGTTTTCTTGAGTTTTTGTTTTCTTTTTGGGTCACTTTCACTGCAAACAGATACCTACATAAGTGTTCCTGTCTCCTCACATAGATCACACAAGGAGAATCGTGGCACAGTGCATGAATTCATTAGCAGCAGCTAGGTTACAAATGTGTGTGTACCAGAGTTACACTTATCATCATAACCTGAGAATGAGAGTCAGACGATGTCTTGTAACTTGCTGTCAGAACATGAGAATGATAGTCAGACCATGTATGTTGGTATTGTGATCAGAGCCCTGTCTTGTAACTTCCATGATACTGTCATCGAGTGTGATATATTGTGTTGCTCTTCACTGATGTAGTTAGCTATCTTGATGTTCACAACAACAGAGTAAATGTCTGAGTCTCAGTGCTGAATGAGCTACTCCGGGACAAAAGGCAGTCAGATGTAATCCTCTTTGCTCAGAATACCTCACTGTTAACCTTTGTTGAACCCAGTAAAATTAAATTGTTCACCCTTGCATGTCTTACAGAATTGGAGATTTGTGATGATTTACTTCCATACCTGTAGGCAAGCAGATCTGAGCCTGATAATGAGCTCTCCAAGCGGCGAGTGCAAGACTTGAGTGCTGCTTGTCTACCATCATCACAGGAATAGCTGTGACTCTTGCAGTCTCACAGACCTGAAGTCTTGAGTTATCAGCAGGATTAATCACAGGAGAGAGCATGATCATTCCTTCCATGGTAGACTACTGTCTGCCCAGGATGTCCCACAGACTAGTGTCTGCCTAGGATGTTCCACAGACTAGCGTCTGCCCAGGATGTTCCACAGACTAGCGTCTGCCCAGGATGTTCCACAGATTAATGTCTGCCCATGATATCCTACAGACTAGTGTCTGCCCAGGATGTTCCACAGACTAGCGTCTGCCCAGGATGTTCCACAGATTAATGTCTGCCCATGATATCCTACAGACTAGTGTCTGCCCAGGAAAGGAGATAGCCAGCACGCAGTCATGAGTGCTTGGCTTTGTCAGTATTCGTCATTCACAGAAAGGAGCCAATCACACGTCACATACTGCTTGGGCGGTCAGCATGGCCAAATGGATAACATCACTCACTCTTAAACTTCCAGTGTGTTGATGTGAAGGTAGCGGGTTTAACCTCTATTCCAAATAGCTGGACTAAAATATTGACTTATCATCATTGACTTGGAGACATAAATTACAAGTACCCCAGAAGTCAGACTGGGTTCGCCTGATGGCGACGGACACTGATTATAGGGAAAGCTAATCCACTCATAAAAATCAGTCCAGTTCATTATAAGTAGCTAGCAAGTATGCGGACTACACTTGAGTTCAAAGCGAGAAAATGTAACAACAAAACATATTGCTTGGTACTGCAAAAGTGGCCAGGTGCACTACAGAAAACAATGTCAGATATTTGCAAGAATAAATCAGCAAGCACCTTTGGGTGTGAGGAGATGTGGAAGCACGTGTACAACTGCCCACTCATCCAGTAAGACAAACCTGGCCAGTAGGGGCACCACCAGCCTCCTGGCCACAGCCATCTCTGGCAGACGACATAGTTGTGGCATCAGATTTCTGAATGAATAAATCATGTGGCATCAGGTTTCTGACAGAATAAATATCAGATTTATGATATAACAAATAACTGTGACATCATATTTCTGACATAATAAATAATCATGGCATCAGATTTCTGACAGAATAAATAATGTGGCATCAGATTTATGATATAACAAATAACTGTGGCATCAGATTTCTGACAGAATAAATAATCACGGCATCAGATTTCTGACAGAATAAATAATGTGGCATCAGATTTCTGACAGAATAAATAATCATGGCATCAGATTTATGATACAACAAACAACTGTGGCATCAGATTTCTGACAGAATAAATAATTGTGGCATCACATTTCTTACAGACTAAGTAATCATGGCATCAGATTTATGACTGACCTACTGAACAAAAGAACAAGAGAATGAGAAATGGTAGTAGGAGGAGGAGGAAGAAGAAGAAGAAGAAGAAGAAGAAGAAGAAGAAGAAGAAGAAGAAGAAGAAGAAGAAGAAGAAGAAGAAGAAGAAGAAGAAGAAGAAGAAGAAGAAGAAGAAGAAGAAGAAGAAGAAGAAGACCCAGGTGGAGAAGGAAGCAAACAACAATGACAACAACAAGATAACTAGGTAGGGTAGACAAAGAGAGACACAGAAACACATCATAATTATTTATTTCATCCAGGCAATGTTTGTGCCGGTGGGTAAATTAATCCTGCTGGCATGATTCTTTAAGTCTAAATTATTTCTTCTTGCAAACAGAAACAACAACAATGAACGAACAAACAAACTTTATTTTCACAGGGTTAAGAATTGGGTACGCAGGCCCATCTAACATTCTGCCTTTCTTCTCTCTTTCCTCTCATACATTCTTTCATTCAACATCACTTATGGAGCTAATCATAGACAACACAGAACAAAATGCATTAAAACGCATGGAAAATAACCAATAATACATGACTAAGGCAAATTTTAACATGGCCATTATAAATACCTAAGGTGTAATGTACCATACATATGGGAAAGTTTATTATACTTGTCGTCTGAGATAATTTTTTATTATTGGTTTTGTTTGTTTTGTTTTAGGTGGGCATGTAGTCTGTACTGGGATAATGTTCAAACAGGTTACGATTTTATGTATAGTGATAAGATAACTAGGTAGGGTACAAGAAGAGAGACATAGAAACACATATATTTATTTCATCCAGGCGACGTTTGTAGGGTAAACTAATTCTGCTGGCGTTATGAAATAGTTTAAGTCTAAATTATTTCTTCTTGCAAACAGTAACAACAAACCCATATTCTGAGTCTAAAATTGAGTATAAGGAGGACGGGAAGGAAGAAGAGAAATAAGTGCATACACAGTTCTCATCTATACAAGCAAATCAATTTTATTAATGTACTCATTCACAGACAAGAAATGACTGACCTAAAAAATTCCTTCTTTTCGGCATCCGTCTTGACTGTAATGTGTCGAAGAAATGTTATAATCTCGATCAGTTCCGACCTGTCGACCAAGAAACAAAATATAGGTGCCTAAAATTGATAACTATAAATAAACTGTCATTACTGCATTTAATAGTCAGCACCTGTGGCTTAGGGGTTAGTGCACAGTCCCACAATTCCCAGACATACCAAGTCCAGGGTTTGATATCAGCTGCAAGCCACTTGAAAACAGATTGCATTCATTTGCTATGAGTACCAGCTGTTCAGAAAGCAATGGCAAACTACTGAATGTCAAAACTGCCTAGTGAATTGCAAACAACTTGGGTTGATTGCAATGTCCTGTAAAAGGACACGTGACTAACAGCACTTAGTAAATTGCTACTGCTGCTCTCTAGTCTGGCTGGTTCCAGCGATTCACTCTGGTACAGCTGGGAAAAATAGAGACCAGTGATGACATGGCTCCCTGTAGACAGATGAGCTACACACTGCTTCCATGCACGCCCATGAGCTCCACAAGCGATCAATGCAAGATGTGGGTGCTGACTGCCTACCATCACTGTTCCCCTCAGTATTGTGCAGTGAAGTGTAAGCCAAGCCCTCCCACACACCTCCCATTGCACTGTGTATATGGTGCTAGCAGGAACCTGTTGTGGGTTTGTGAAGTGTGAGAACTATCACATTTTGTAGGTCTGGATGGCCAGCTTCTCTCTCCCATAGCAAACCCTTGTCCGACCATGCTCATGCTACAGTAGTGTAATATCCTAACCATTGCATCATAGCCCTCTTTGTTTGTTAGTTAGTTAGTTAGTTGCTGTTCCAACTTCATGGCAACAGGTCATCCCCATCATGCTCAGTTCCTGTGATAGTGAATATCACACAAAATGCTCCTTACTACCCTATTTGAACAAAGGAATAGACGGGAGTTTCGGCAAGCCAACAGCTCGCACAGGTACACTGTGCTTAATGCACTCTTTGTACTGGAGTACACTTTTAACAAAACACCTACAGCCCATGGAGGACACATGACCAGCCCAGGCCCGGCTCCAGCCTGTCTGTGTGTGCTGTGCTAAATCATGACCTGGAAATATGTCTCTCCTCAGGTGTCAAGTTGCAGTGGAGGTCTTGTACACGAGTGTCTGAGCCTGGAGAGGGGAAGGAGAGCACTGCCACACAGTCCCAGCGTACCATGAGAAGGAGCAGGGTGAGCATGCACCACATGCATGCTATCCACCTTCCTGAGGGCAGGGTGGCTGTGGGGTAGGCGCACATTGCGGTGAATGAGTGGAACGACTGCACTCAGTGGTGAACATGTCGCCAAGCTGGTGCACGGGAGAAAGACACCTGGGAGTCATGCACTGGATACATAAGAAAATTCACAATTTGGCTTGAGAGCTGTGGTAGTGCTACGGCTAGCATGCCTGCCTGCTGATCCTGTGGTAGTGTGTTCAAATTCCATTTGAGACAGGCTCCCAGGTCAACCCAACAAACACAGGTGCCAAAACATGGCCTGAGAAGTAAAGGCTGCCAGCATGATAATGATCATATCAGCCACCCAGTGACGGCTGGTCACACAAATGTGGGCCAAGCATCATATTCCCAACACACTCCATGGTGGGGGAAAGAGTCCATGCCTTGTTACCTTGATCTCTTGAGCTTCTTAGTTTAACCAGAGTAAACAACAACCAGCAAGGAATACGGAGAAACAAGCCACTAAAAATCAATACAATCATACAAAGGCATGCAAGTTTTTGATCAATACAAACAGTCAAGACAAGATGAGCATCCACGCTATTGATTTTCTGCATCTTTATCTAAACAAAGTCATCTTGATTTATGCCTGGCCTTTAAAATATGGATGTACAGAAGAATAGGTCGCATTTCATGTAAACAGATGTCGATATACAGAATAATAGGTAACATTTCATGTAAACAATTGTGGATATACAGAAGAATAGGCCACATTTCAAGGAAATAAAAGCAAAGAAATCTAGAAAATGTATGAGAAACATATTTTCTGTCTGCACAGAATTCAACATGAAATGCAGAGAGTGGGGTCCCGCTGCAGTAGATGCAGAGATCAAGACCCTCATTAATGGCAACTTTGAAGATTAGGTCGATGATGAAACCACTCACACTCTGTGGAAATGAACAACAGTAATGACTGGAATCTGCTTCTTCTGGGATCAACCTTTGCTATGTTTGGTGTGTAGTATGCACTGTAGTAGATGAATAGCCAGATGACAAATGTAGGCCACAAATTCTCGTTCAACCTCATTCATGACATTATCAGCATAGCTATCAAACACAATTTACTGGCATCTTGCCAGACGATAGTCTGGTACATTGTGCTTCCAAAAAAAGGCATACTAACTTCAACTCATGGTGGGGACCAGGGATGGAGTTATAGCTCTCCATAGCACAAAGCCTGAGCTGAATTGGAGTGGCCATTGTAGAGACCTGCATAGTTTATTCCAGAGGAAAGGTAGTAACAATACATCTGGAATAAGACAAGCTGCAGAAACTACTGGATCAGCAAAGCAATGTTCTAACTGCCTGCCTGTGAGAGCTTCAATCCTAGACCAGTTGCAGACCAAGGCTTAGGGCCTGGTCTGCAATGCCACAGCATTTAACATTAAGGTTGCATTTCCTCTCACTAGGATAAAGCTTCTATCCTCCCAAATGCACTCCGTTGGCACAATGTGGTGTGTCGGGTTTGGTGAACGCCACCCAACATTCAGCGCTAACAGAAGACAGGTATGACCACTACTGTCGTACGGTAGCTCAGTCTTATCTGACTAAGACCTGACATGATTAAATACAATACTTAATGGTACATTCTCAGGCAGTAACTTGGCTTCTATAAACATAAACTATGAACTGTGCGGTGACTTTTAGAAATCTATTAGAACACTATCTGGTCACACATGATACTTCATCCTCGTAACCATCTAACCAGGTCAGTAGGTCAGCTACATACCTGAACACCAACAGGCTCAACAAAGTGGAAACCTGCGGCCTGGAGGCTGGGTCCGGGCTCAGACACACAGACAGCTGCTGCTCCAACATCTGGGCACAACTGTCTGCACACAGAGATATCAGAAACAGTTGCTGAAATCTGGCATGGCCAGGAGCTCTTTGATGAGGACACAGATTGTGACAGATGTGTGATTTAGACACACAGATTGTGACAGATGTGTGATCTGGAGACACAGATTGTGACAGATGTGTGATTTAGACACACAGATTGTGACATCTGGAGACACAGATTGTGACAGATGTGTGATTTAGACACACAGATTGTGACAGATGTGTGATCTGGAGACACAGATTGTGACAGATGTGTGATTTAGACACACAGATTGTGACAGATGTGTGATCTGGAGACACAGATTGTGACAGATGTGTGATTTAGACACACAGATTGTGACAGATGTGTGATTTAGACACACAGATTGTGACAGATGTGTGATCTGGAGACACAGATTGTGACAGATGTGTGATTTAGACACACATATTGTGACAGATGTGTGATTTAGACACACAGATTGTGACAGATGTGTGATTTAGACACACAGATTGTGAAAGATGTGTGATTTGTCAGATTGTGAAAGATGTGTGATGTGGACACATGGATTGTGAAAGATGTGTGATTTGGACACACAGATTGTGAAATATATGTGATTTGAGTGTTAACAAGTGCTGTTTGTCAGGAAAGCACTGTGATTTGTCACACAGATTGTGAAAGATGTGTGATGCGGACACAAAGATTGTGAAAGATGTATGATGTGGACACAAATGGTGAAAGATGTATGATTGAGTTGAAAAAAGTGCTGTTTGTCAGGAAAGCACTATGATCTGAGAAGCAATGACAGCAGTCGTGCGGGTTCAACCTGCTGCAGTTGTGTGGGTTCAACCCACAGCAGTATCGGGAGGACCCCCAAGAGAAGCAATGAACAGTTTCACTACAACCCACCATGGATGTATGTTGGGGGGGGGGGGGGGGGGGGGGGGGGGGGGAGATGTGTGTGGCATGAAACTGCTTACCTCATCTCGTAGAAAACTTTAACTGTACAATAAACTAGTCATGAACAAGTAGTAGTATACAACATTCAAGATTGCCAAATCAGCCATGTGCACATGTGGATTGTAGCCACTGGCAGCATATCACATACTCCAAGATTGCCCAAAATATGACATGTCTAGATAAACCTTCTGGTCTAGAGAAAAATCAGTGGAAGATAAACTCAATGGACCACTGAGTGGAGGACCTTTGTTCAGTAGCAGACTCAGAGAGAATGAAGTGGAGCTCCTGCCACATCTAGGAGTTGATGCAGAGCTAACTTAAGGAATGGATGTCAACGAAGCTCCAATGGGTAAGTTTTTAAGGCTGTCAGATCCAAAGTTAAGCAGCCTTGGTCTGGTAGGAGTACTTGAAGGAGAACCTTTGTCTCTACGGACATCACGTTCGGCTGCTCTCTGCAGCTGCTGCTGATGTAGTGATTTCATGTTGCCCATTCTGGCTACCCTTTTCTCAGTTTTTGGTTTTGTGACGTACAAATCTTGGTGCTCTTTTGGGGATCAGTTTTGCATTCACATTAACTTACCATCGGCCATCTCGTGACGCCACATGACTATTGAAGATGACGGACGGCCGATTAGATCAGCCGCGCTTGTAAGAACTGCTTTGATTGGTTTGCTTTTAATAGTGCAGAGCAATCAAATGCTTCATAGCAATCCTCAGCCATTTTAGCTTGCAAATTGCCATTTGGTTAGCATGATTCAACAAGTGGATATTATTTTGTGCTTTCTTTGCGAAGTAACCCAGTTTTTCGTGGATTTTTTATTTTTAAAATGGCCAGCTTTGAACCCGAAGACGTGCTAGCATTGACTAGCTCTGATAGTAGCTATTTTGACAGTTCAGGACTGTCAGATAATGACTGTAGTGATACAGAAAGTGCCCATGAGGATTTCAACCTCGTGTCTCCGTAGTTTTGTGTATTGGGAATAAGAAGATCGTTTTATCTATACCCTTTTATGGCAATGGCCGGACCAAAAAACATGTCACCAGTTGATAGCCAACCTATTACAAATGTCAATAGGGACTTCATGGTTGTTGTTTTTTTAACCATAAGTGTTTAAAATTATTCTAAAGTGGTGTAGGTATTCAATGAGGAAATTTTAGGTGAGTACCATTTTTTTTTAAATATTTAGTACCAATTCCTACATAGTGGCATGAAATATTTTATTTTTCACAAAATAAAAATGAGGTCACCAAATTTGCATAAACATGAACAAAACAACTTCAATCATACACAGAAATAAACTTTACTATATCCTCTTTAAGAATATATATACTTGTATATACCTATATAGGGTTCTAATATTTTGTTTTTAAATTTTCAAAATTTTCACTTCAATCATTTCTGTACTCCAAAAAAGATGACTCCGTCTTCTTCAGAGGGAAAGCTAAATTTAGCCCAATGTTGTTTCGTCCTAAAAGTGTTAAATCCTATGAACCACTGAATGAAGTATAAAAAAACAATGAAGTTCATTCAAGAGACAGCACCGCAGATAACACAAATTTCAAGCAAATGAAAGAAGAGGAAGAAGAAATGAACAAATAAGTCTACAAATGCTTTGGCGTGAGTTGGTTGTGCGTCTATGCTCAATAGGAAAATGAAAGAGAGAAGAAAGTACAGCTGGTAATGGGGAAAGTTAATTCACATGCAAAAGTAAATAATTGCACTAGAAGTAGCAGCAGATGTCTGAACTACGCTTGAGTTCAAAGCCAGTGTACGCCAACAAACATTTTGTTTTTTGTAAAATGCGTCGAGCCCTGCCTCTTCTTGCAGTAACTATCTTCCATCAGTGTTCTTCCCAAACTACTCCCATGTTTTCTGTGGCCAAGGTTTGTCAGTTTCTGAAACAAGACGTGGTTTATGAGTAACTGTTCTTCCCAAACCACTCCCATGTTTTCTGTGGCCAAGATATGTCAGTTTCCGAGACAAGACACGGTTTATGAGTAACTGTTCTTCCCAAACCACTCCCATGTTTTCTGTGGCCAAGATATGTCAGTTTCCGAGACAAGACACGGTTTATGAGTAACTGTTCTTCCCAAACCACTCCCATGTTTTCTGTGGCCAAGATATGTCGGTTTCCGAGACAAGACACGGTTTATGAGTAACTGTTCTTCCCAAACCACTCCCATGTTTTCTGTGGCCAAGATATGTCAGTTTCCGAGACAAGACACGGTTTATGAGTAACTGTTCTTCCCAAACCACTCCCATGTTTTCTGTGGCCAAGGTTTGTCAGTTTCAAAGACAAGACGCGGTTTATGAGTCAGTGTTTTTCCCAAACCACTCCCATGTTTTCTGTGGCCAAGGTTTGTCAGTTTCCGAGACAAGACGTGGTTTATGAGTCAGTGTTCTTCCCAAACCACTCCCATGTTTTCTGTGGCCAAGATTTGTCCGTTTCCGAGACAAGACGCGGTCTATGAGTCAGTGTTCTTCCTATTCAGATCCTGTAGAATGTCAGTGTTTCCCTGGCTCCTGATCCATGATATTCTAAGAACTTTTCCGTAACATGTAAATTCAAAAGCCCTGATTTTTTGCCTTAGTAACTGCAACATGATCAATGACTCGAATCAATGTTGCCACAGGAAAGACGCATGTTTACAAAATGTTTACTATCATTTATTTATAAACTAAAAATGGACATCATCACAGAGGTAATGAGAACATCCTCCTCAGGACAGACAAAGTACAAGCCTGAAGACAATTATAATGTCTGTCTGGGTGTATTCTGCCATGGAAAGTCTAACCTTTTGTTGCTGAAACTCTCTGAATCCAGTGTGCACTATTCTAATCACTTCATTTCATAGCACATCATTTATGCTTGCTACTTTACTGCTGCAAAATCTGAACCAGTCAAAGATGACCACAGCTCACCTTTCTCTCTGATCAAATCCAAGATGCCATCCACGAGAGTACCAAATGCAAACACATCCCTGGCGTGTCCGAGAGAGCTGTCAATCCTCACACTGCTGGCCTGTTGGCAGGGGCAAGAAAATGTGAATTACAGCAGGTTGAATCCCCACAGTAAAATACAGAACTACAAGCTATATCTGGTCATGTATAAAAAAAAACATACTCATATATAAAAACACAAATCATTAAAGTAAATACTACAAACTTAAGGTCCTTGGTGGTAACCTGGTGAAATGACAGATTTTACAACAGGGGGTGTGTGTGTGTGTGTGTGTGTGTTTGGGTGGGGGTGGGGTGGGGGGGGGGGGGGGGGGGTTAGTTGTCAAAGATACCTCAAATGTGACTACAATCTGAGCTAGGACTTTTGACCATTTTCATTATAAATGTTAATAATGACTTTAAATTAAATATGATAAGTGTGACGAAACGGCTACAGATCGGCATATCTCTGCATAATAGCCCTTTGAAGGGAGTGCGAGGCGTTGGTCTCCCTTGAAATTAATATCAATTAATAGGGGATTTCCCTAGAAACGTAGTGCGGGCGGAGCTATTCTAGTTATTTATAGAACAATCTAGAATGTTCCCTCAAGTGCGTACGTGGGAAATAGCTCTAAGTTCACGAGTGCTTCAGGCAGCACGGGTTGGTGGAACTTATCGTGACTCTGGTTTTCTTCATGAATCATGAAAGTCACGCGGCCCGTGGAGGCGAGTGGAAGGCGCACTGACATTGTCGGGGAGAGTCGCCCACCGAATCTCAGCGTGAACAGATCGCAGCCAACAGGCTGATGTAATTTTGATGTCAATAATCGCGGCCAGTGCGGACATCTGCAGTCAAGGTTGTGATTCTTCAATCACAGGATCTGTTATTACTATACAGAAGAAGATTCAAGAGCTTCACCATGAGCTCTATGGGCCCACTCATTCCAGTGCCTATCCAGAAGTTGATTGAGGCCATACTGGGAGTGGTCGTCTGATTCTGCGAGATCAATGTTGGAAGAAGCTGAGTGCTGAATAAGTCGGTAGGTCTAGGTTAGGACCTCCGTCAAGAGTCCGACGAGTGTCATCCGATCCTGTGAGGATCCAACACTGAAACGTCTGGTGATTCTAGCCAGCGAAGCACTGGTGACCTTCAACCTCAGTGTACACCTTGGTGATTGCAAGGTAGTGAACTTTCCAGTTGAGCAGAGTGATCATTGATACCGGTCACCATGGCCTGTGTAATATGCTTCTGACCCGGCTGGGTTGTCAGGGGACACCGTGTATAATATATGCTTAAATAGTGTTTCTACATTGGTTACTTTTCTGAAGCCAACATGTGGTCTAGTGAACTAGGACATTGATTACAACATTGGTGGGAACACCAGAGTGACATGTTTGTTAAGGTAGGGAGCTACCTCATGCCAATGTGATGAACTGTTGACAATGTTTGTGAAGGTAGGGAGCTACCTCATGCCAATGTGATGAACTGTTGACAATGTTTGTGAAGGTAGGGAGCTACCTCATGCCATCGTGGTGAACTGTTGACAGTGTATGCTAGGTTGTGATTACTACCCATTGATCAGGGTAGTTACATGATACTGTGTGAAGATCTATTGTCCAAGGACATGGAAATAAGGTGAAGTGTTTAGTCACCTGATAGACTTTACCAGTGACATTGTGTGTTTGTGTGGAACAACCGCTCATTGTGTAGGTGACATATCAGTGTGTGGGTCACTTATGAGATAGAAGAGTGACCTGGCTCTTGTGTATGTTGAGACGGTGCTACATGTACTTTTCCTGCAAGTGGGAGACCGCTAATGTTCTAGGGTCGGCCCAGACTTCATCAGGAGTGTGACGAGTGAAATAGTACGACAGCAAGGAAGGATCCTTGTTCTTCGGTGCCGTGTCAGTCAGGCAGTGGTAATGCGCTTGATCAGCCCGTGATTGGTTCTCTGTGGGAAGAGGGAACTTTGGAGAGGCAGCAGACCTTGGAGTTCCAGTCCACTGGAGGAGCCTGGGTGAGTCGCTACCACGACTGGACAACCGCACGAGCTATCGTCCGCCTCCATGATGATTACTCATCTGCATCTCTGATATTGTACATAGTTCTTCTAGTCTGGCTTTCAGCCATCCTTCTCTGTGTTGTGGTTGACGTAGTTCAGAATTAAATTTTTGTTCTCTTAGCTATGACTTTGTGCAGTGATATGACTGGTGTCTGGTCCGAGCCCCCTTGGGGTTTGGAACCCTAGGTGAGGGAGGGGAGGTTAAGCTGTCCCGGCTTGTGTGGGGCCTGGTAGATGTAGAGTGCTATTGAGGTGGTTGGAGCAAAGGCAGGGGATAGTATCTATCGTGGCAAACCAGACCAAGCCCCGGCAGTCTTGTCACAAGATAGAGTGGGGGCCCGTCCGGGATCTTCTCTTTGTTCTGACATCTCGTAGGAATAGGTTATAGTGTCATCTGTCCTATACCTATTGTCTACTTGACGAGTAGGGCTACCGATACCTTTCTCTTCGACGTGGACAGACATTTAGTTAAGTTAGTATAGATACATAGTTACAGTGTTGGTTGGAGTACAGTTAGCATTGTGATTGGGTATTGCATATCTATACTGATACTAAGTCACACTAAGCATGGCTACTCGTACTTTAGATTTAGCTAAGGTGCGGGCATCTGCAACTGAGATGGGATTGGAAGGTGAGGAGGTCAAAGCCTATGTACTGGAAGTCGAGAGAGACTTCAGAGCAGAAGAGAGGGAGAGAAGAAAGTCAGAAATTGAGCTTGAAGCTCGAAAGGTAGCACTTGAAGAGCAAAAGTTGGTGGCAGACCAACAGGCACAAAAACTGGCAGCTGACCTAGAGTCTAAGAAATTAGATGCTAGGAAGTTGGAATTGGAACATGAGTTCCGTATGAAGCAACTTGAGGTAGAGGCTAAATCTGTTGGTGAGTCTGAGGGAGCAGTAGGTGGAGTAGCTTTACCTAGCTCATCAGTAGCCAGCAGACCAGCTTACCATGCTATGAAATGGCCGTTTCCACCATTTGAACCGGACCAAGAGAAGATAGATCAATTCTTAGAGAAGTTCGAGGCAATGTGTAAAGCTATGGGTTTAGAGCCTGAGCGTTGGAATCTTAAGCTTTCACAGGGACTCCGTGGCACCGCGTACGAAGTCTATGCGCGTCTTCCCCCAGGGATGGAGAATGATTATCCAACCCTGAAATCGGCTCTTTTGAAAAGATTCGAAATGACAGCCCATGCTTACAGGCGGAGGTTCAGAACTTCCAAGAGAGAACCAGGTGAGATGTTCTCGGCCTATAGTGTGAGGCTGAACTCATACCTGTTGAAATGGATGGCGTTGGCCAATTTCAAAGAGGATTATGAGAGTCTGAGAGAGTTGATGGTGGTGGATCAAATGAAGATGCAGATGTCCAAGCCTTTAAGGAATTTCTTAGGGGAAAATGGGGCGGAAAGGCTAGACATAGTAAATAAGTTAGCTGAAAGGTATGTGGAAGTATATGGTGAGACTGGGGATTCCAGTCAGACTGATTCACAGAAAAGGCAGAAGGGGCTTGATCAGAAGCCCAAGACCAAAGGTCCCAAAGAATCATCCAATGTAGCAGATCCTGTGGTAAGAGACTCTGGTAAGAAACCCGATAGGCAAAGCCCTCCCGCCTCCCCAAAACGGAAGTGGAGTAAGAGGTGGTGTAAGCACTGTAAGTCTCCTTCCCATAATACTGTAGATTGTCTGAGGAAGCCAAAGGACTTGCACTTTGCGTGTCTCGCCTCTAATAGAAGTAGACCTAGCGAGACCACACCTAAGGGTCGGGAGAAACCAAAGTCTGAGAAATCACCTGTGATCGAAACGATAGAGGTGAATGGGAAGCAGGTGGAATGTCTATACGATACAGGATTGCAGTTTGAAGCTGTAATCTCATCCCACCTTGTGAGCCCAGGGCAGCTCACCGGCGAGACAAGAGAATTTCAGCTGGCCATAAGGAGCTCCGTAGCTATGGACTTGCCGATTGCTCGGATTGACATTCGGTGCAAGTATGTTACGGGTAGTATCCAGGCGGCTGTGCTGCCTGATCCTATTTACCCTTTGATCCTCGGTCGTCCGCATGTATTCCTGGGGGACCCCAGGGAACATTGTCTAGTGAGCGCTAGGCAGGCCAGGGCTAAGGATGGAAAAAGGCAGTGTGGTAAGGAAGTAGACCATTCTCTTGCGAGGTTAGTGAGCAGTGCTCAAAGTAGGGACCAGACTTTGCGTCCTTACTTACTGGAGGTGTCCCAAAGCTCTGTCCCGCCCACTCCGGGTCAGTTCTATGTAGAAAATCGGTTGCTTTATCGTAGAGCCGGGCAAGGGGATAGCCAGTACGGTCAGATGGTAGTCCCTACTGACTACAGATCCCGCTTGATACATAGAGTGCATACCTTATCTTTAACCGGACATAAGGATGTGGGGGCAACGGTCCAGTGTCTTTCCAGCCACTACCACTGGCCTGGAATGACAGGCGACGTGCGGAGATATATCCGGTCGTGCCCAAAGTGTTGTCTGGCAGCACCAAAGCACAGGACCAGAAACGGTGTATCTCTGCAGATTGGAGATAGGGTTCTCGCGCTTCTCCCAATCGAGGGGGCGGAATTCGAACTCGGATGGCAGGGCCCTTTTCCTGTGGAACGGATAATGTCCCGATCCACGTATGAGGTGAAGGTCCGCGGGGAATTGCGTAAGTTCCATTGTACTCTCCTTCAGAATTTGGAGAGGTCCGAGGTAGTTTCTCCAAAAGGTAGTGCGACTACCATCGCGCTAGATTCGGTTCTGGGTCCAGACGAGGGCGAGGAAGACTCAGTCCTACGCAGTACATCCTGTGGGGAGGGTCTGCGGTCTCCTGAGCGTTCAACCGTAGATAGGGCGAACAGGCTCCGTCGGGTAGAGGCCCATGGTGTTAAGCACACTGGGAATCGAGGTCGGACAGGCGAAGTCACATCTGGCACGACGGGATCATCGGGTGACTCGATACGCCGACAGGCTCACTGTCCTTACTCGCGGGAGAGAAGGCAGGAGCAGGGGTACTCCAGACGAACCTGGAGTAAGCGACCATTCATTTCGGTCGACATCCGCGAACAGTCCACGAGGGTGATGCCGAGTCGGGATAGGAGAAATCCTATTGTCGGAAGGGACGAACGAACCCTCAGTAAAGTAACCGATGGCCTACACCAGGTGGATGCGGAACAGTCCAGTGTAGACAGATCAGGTAAGCCAATCACCAGGCCGTTACGTTTCGGGCCTAATCGCTGGAGATAACGTATGTTTGAGGCGGTGGTTGGTGATCCAGCATCCATATCATTCTGGTGGATCTCCCCAGAGAAAGTGAACGTTATGGAACGTCTTTTCCAGGAAATCCAATCTCGAGAGAGTAAAGGTTCAGAGTTCAGACCGATCTTTGTCTAGTGAGTTCGACAGGGTCGACCATCTTAAGTGGGGGCCTATGTGACGAAACGGCTACAGATCGGCATATCTCTGCATAACAGCCCTTTGAAGGGAGTGCGAGGCGTTGGTCTCCCTTGAAATTAATATCAATTAATAGGGGATTTCCCTAGAAACGTAGTGCGGGCGGAGCTATTCTAGTTATTTATAGAACAATCTAGAATGTTCCCTCAAGTGCGTACGTGGGAAATAGCTCTAAGTTCACGAGTGCTTCAGGCAGCACGGGTTGGTGGAACTTATCGTGACTCTGGTTTTCTTCATGAATCATGAAAGTCACGCGGCCCGTGGAGGCGAGTGGAAGGCGCACTGACATTGTCGGGGAGAGTCGCCCACCGAATCTCAGCGTGAACAGATCGCAGCCAACAGGCTGATGTAATTTTGATGTCAATAATCGCGGCCAGTGCGGACATCTGCAGTCAAGGTTGTGATTCTTCAATCACAGGATCTGTTATTACTATACAGAAGAAGATTCAAGAGCTTCACCATGAGCTCTATGGGCCCACTCATTCCAGTGCCTATCCAGAAGTTGATTGAGGCCATACTGGGAGTGGTCGTCTGATTCTGCGAGATCAATGTTGGAAGAAGCTGAGTGCTGAATAAGTCGGTAGGTCTAGGTTAGGACCTCCGTCAAGAGTCCGACGAGTGTCATCCGATCCTGTGAGGATCCAACACTGAAACGTCTGGTGATTCTAGCCAGCGAAGCACTGGTGACCTTCAACCTCAGTGTACACCTTGGTGATTGCAAGGTAGTGAACTTTCCAGTTGAGCAGAGTGATCATTGATACCGGTCACCATGGCCTGTGTAATATGCTTCTGACCCGGCTGGGTTGTCAGGGGACACCGTGTATATATGCATGCTTAAATAGTGTTTCTACATTGGTTACCTTTCTGAAGCCAACATGTGGTCTAGTGAACTAGGACATTGATTACAACATTGGTGGGAACACCAGAGTGACATGTTTGTTAAGGTAGGGAGCTACCTCATGCCAATGTGATGAACTGTTGACAATGTTTGTGAAGGTAGGGAGCTACCTCATGCCAATGTGATGAACTGTTGACAATGTTTGTGAAGGTAGGGAGCTACCTCATGCCATCGTGGTGAACTGTTGACAGTGTATGCTAGGTTGTGATTACTACCCATTGATCAGGGTAGTTACATGATACTGTGTGAAGATCTATTGTCCAAGGACATGGAAATAAGGTGAAGTGTTTAGTCACCTGATAGACTTTACCAGTGACATTGTGTGTTTGTGTGGAGCAACCGCTCATTGTGTAGGTGACATATCAGTGTGTGGGTCACTTATGAGATAGAAGAGTGACCTGGCTCTTGTGTATGTTGAGACGGTGCTACATGTACTTTTCCTGCAAGTGGGAGACCGCTAATGTTCTAGGGTCGGCCCAGACTTCATCAGGAGTGTGACGAGTGAAATAGTACGACAGCAAGGAAGGATCCTTGTTCTTCGGTGCCGTGTCAGTCAGGCAGTGGTACTGCGCTTGATCAGCCCGTGATTGGTTCTCTGTGGGAAGAGGGAACTTTGGAGAGGCAGCAGACCTTGGAGTTCCAGTCCACTGGAGGAGCCTGGGTGAGTCGCTACCACGACTGGACAACCGCACGAGCTATCGTCCGCCTCCATGATGATTACTCATCTGCATCTCTGATATTGTACATAGTTCTTCTAGTCTGGCTTTCAGCCATCCTTCTCTGTGTTGTGGTTGACGTAGTTCAGAATTAAATTTTTGTTCTCTTAGCTATGACTTTGTGCAGTGATATGACTGGTGTCTGGTCCGAGCCCCCTTGGGGTTTGGAACCCTAGGTGAGGGAGGGGAGGTTAAGCTGTCCCGGCTTGTGTGGGGCCTGGTAGATGTAGAGTGCTATTGAGGTGGTTGGAGCAAAGGCAGGGGATAGTATCTATCGTGGCAAACCAGACCAAGCCCCGGCGGTCTTGTCACAACTTGGAGTACTGCCGTGACCTTGGTCACCATGACTTGGAGAATGATTATCCAACCCTGAAATCGGCTCTTTTGAAAAGATTCGAAATGACAGCCCATGCTTACAGGCGGAGGTTCAGAACTTCCAAGAGAGAACCAGGTGAGATGTTCTCGGCCTATAGTGTGAGGCTGAACTCATACCTGTTGAAATGGATGATATCAGATCTGTAATATAATATGATAGGTTTGATATCAGATCTCATTTTAATATACCAATCAGCGACAAGTCGCAACTGTTTAAGGGAGAAAAGGTTGGGGAGATTTGAACCCAGTAACTTCTTAACCTGCCTATCAGCCACGCACCATCGCTCAATGACAGATTCTGCCAAAGGGTTGTGCAGTGGTAGGCCTTCACATATACTTTTTTTATTTTGCATATCCTATTTATAGGACATCGCTGTCAACACAAGCACTGCTGTTGTTGATGTTTTGGCAAGTTTACGTTCAGTAGTTTGCCTTTGCTTTCTGAACGACCGTCTTCCATACCAACACGTTACAATACAATGCAACACGGTCTGCTGCCAGATCGGTCACAGCTGTGTTTCGAACACCTGGTAAGCGGTTCACGAACCGTGTTCGCAAGCCTTTGGCCACAGAGACCGGCTCACATTCACTAGGTCATGGAATAACCAGCTGCACACCTCAACTTCTTTCCTTCCTGGACAATTTCCACAACATTTCCACAAATGCCAGATGCCCATTCACTGGTCTGAAACAAATCCTACCACCACTGGGAATTGAATCCAGACCACAGCACTGGTATGCTAACACTTACCACTACACCACCATGCTAACACTTACCACTACACCACCATGCTAACACTTACCACTACACCAGCATGCTAACACTTACCACTACACCAGCATGCTAACACTTACCACTACACCAGCATGCTAACACTTACCACTACACTACCATGCTAACACTTACCACTACACCACCATGCTAACACTTACCACTACACCACCATGCTAACACTTACCACTACACTACCATGCTAACACTTACCACTACACTACCATGCTAACACTTACCACTACACTACCATGCTAACACTTACCACTACACTACCATGCTAACACTTACCACTACACCAGCATGCTAACACTTACCACTACACCAGCATGCTAACACTTACCACTACACCAGCATGCTAACACTTACCACTACACCAGCATGCTAACACTTACCACTACACCAGCATGCTAACACTTACCACTACACCACCATGCTAACACTTACCACTGCACCACCATGACTTCTATAATGATGTGTAACACAGAAGACAGAATTTTAAAAAAAAACCTTTTCCTCTGGGGATAAACTGTCCTCCAGGCGAAACGCTCGGATCCGATCCAGGTACTCTTGTGTTGCCTCATGAAACTTGCAAGCAAACTCCAGGCCCCCCAATTTCCAGGTTCCATCAGAGCTCACAAACACGGACGACAGACATACGTTGTTGTGGCATACGCCTAACTGTGAACATAAAGATTGTGAGGGCAATTCACTATGTATGACATGTGCATTTACCTTATAATTTCACCTCATCAAATGTAAATCATATTCACATATATATATATACCTGATCAATTCACTTCATTATTTATTACAACCATAATCATCTCATCATATATTACAAACATATTCACCTCATAATATATTACTACAACCATCTATAGTACAAACACATTCACCTGATCATATAATACAACCATATTTACATAATCTTATATTACAACCATTTTTACCAAATAATATATTACAACCACATTCACATATATTACAAACCATATTCACATATATTACAAACCATATTCATATATATTACAACTATTTTCACCTCATCATATATTACAACCATTTTCACCAAATCATATATTACAAACATATATATTACAACCATATTCACATATATTACAACTATATATAATACACATGTTGTTTGTCCATCAAGAATGATGATGACCATTCATTTTATCCAGTGGGGTTGAAAGTATGGAGCCGTGAGTTCTAAGATGGCTTATAGGCCTATTTTGGCTCAAACGTTCTTTCACAACGTGGGCAAAGAATGCTTGACGTTCCAGGAGGAGGATCTCCTGCGGTGGTTTTTCTGTCCAGCCTTTTCTTCACAGCTCTTGCAGTCCAGATTGCTTCTCAAGTGACCCTTATGTAATGATGTACGCCACGAATTACGGTCTTTAGCAGCAGTCTCCCAGGTGTCAAGATTAATTCCAAAAGCTTTCAGTGAGATTTTCAGAGTGTCTTTAAAGTGCTTCCTCTGGCCGCCTTGGGAGCATTTACCACAACGCAGCTCGCCGTAAAAAGTTTGTTTAGGGAGCTTGTGATCTGGCATACGAGTTAAGTGACCAGCCCAGCAAACCTGAGTTTTCATTAGTAGAGTGTGGACACTGGGCATGGACGCTCTTTCTAGAACTTCAGTGTCTGGGATCTTGTTCCTGCCATTTAATCTTCAGTAGCTTCCTAAGGCAGACTGTGTGGAAGTGTTTTCATTTCCTAGTGTATGTGTGTGTGCGTGTGCGTGCGTGCGTGTGTGTGTGTGTGTGAGAGAGAGTGAGAGAGAGAGAGAAAAAAATACAACTATTTTCACATCATCATAGATTACCATCACATTCCTCTCATCATATATTACAATGATCTTCATCTCACCATATATTACAACAATATATATTACAACTGTATTCACCACATCACACATTACAACCATATTCACTTCGTCATGTATGCACTCACCTTCAAGTGCAAGAACTCTAATCCTTGCAGCACATCGTACAGCCCTGCGCACAGTTCCTGAGATGACATGTCCGACACAAAAGTAAACAACGGCAACACAGACTCAGTAACCAACCAGAATCCATCTGACGATTGCCCACAACCAATGAAACGAATGATGTTTGGATGCCTCAGTCCACGAAGAGTCTGCAAAAATTGTTTACAATATTTGTGGATGTCCAAATAAATCAATTTAATCGGACAAATACCTAAGAATGTGTCTCAAATGCAGTGATGTTGATTTCTCATCATAAAATCACAACTTAATGTAGTGGATCAACAAGGTCCCATATTACCCTTTTCCGAATGCCACAATGAAAGAAACAAATGTAAAACTGAACCACATGTTTTGTTCATTTGATGTTCAGTTAACCACTTGTGAAAAAACTCTGCTACTTCCATTTTCTAGCCACATATTCTGGTTTTCTAGCCACATATTCTGGTTTTCTGGCCATATATTCTGGTTTTCTGGCCACATATTCTGGTTTTCTAGCCACATATTCTGGTTTTCTAGCCACATATTCTGGTTTTCTAGCCACATATTCTGGTTTTCTAGCCACATATTCTGGTTTTCTAGCCACATATTCTTATTTTCAGATTTTTTGTTCTTGACAAAGACTGGTGGAAATGTCAATTTTGTTTGCCTTGAGTTGAGTCAAGAACCAACAACACAGCATTCGGGACATTTGCAAGCATGCTCTGTCCTTATCTTCAACAGCCAGCAAAGAGTCCTCATACTAATAGTACCGGGTACAATTTGATAATGTGTCCGCCTGGCCTTTCCTCTGAGTCCTGAGTGTCGGCCAAATCCTCTGATCACTCCCTGTCGCACCATTCACTCAACACTATGATGATTTATCTATTCTTCCACACTATACACATCATCCCAAAGGGCCCTGAGCACGTCTGCCTTATTAAGCACCAATATCCCATTAAGGGGTGCAGACCCAGCCAGTATGTCCATCTATTCATTTCCCACCACACCAGCATGTTCTGGGGAAAAGATGCAAGAGATGCTTCCTTATTTTTCATATTTGAATTGAAGAATACCACCCTGCATGAAGCATGCTAGTCTTCACCCATCGTCATCATCATCATGTGCCATGCCAGTAAGCGTGCGCGGTCATGTTTTTCCATCTCACTCGATCACCAGAGTGGATCAGCTCAGTGTTCTTGTCTCGACCATACAACGTGACCAAGCCATCCAGGTATTTACTTGTCTGCCCTCCCCTTGTTCTCTTCCCCTCGATCTTGCCAGCTGTCACCAAGTTCTCCAATTTATTCCTTCTCATAAAGTGACCGGGACGCAGAGGTGTTTCCAAGGCACCAGGGCCAGGTTATATACTGGCCAAGACCTATTGACGCGTCCTCGTCGAGCGTCCTGGGCAACAGGTCCCTTCGGAGTCCTGGCTAAAGTCAGTAGGATCGCCGATTCCTCCAAAGTCGGAGAGTGTCTGCCTGTACGGCGAGGAACCACCAGTCTGCACACCAATAAGCAAGACCTGGGACAACGGATACTCACGCAAACCTCAGGTCCTGTATGACATCACACTGATGCTGGACAACAGGATGCCTACATCTGACATACAGGACTTCGCGTTGGAGCTCAAGCCAACGAACACAAGCAAGCAAGCTTAACCAAAACATGTTGATTGTCTATGTCTAATTTCTCTAATCAGTTTACGGTTTTTCTTCTTCTTTCGTTCGCTTGAAATATGTCTATATCTACAATGTCGTCTCTTGCATGAATTGAACTGTTTTTTTCAGTTCACACAGTGGTCCATAGAGTTTATCTTCCACTGTCGTCTCTCTAGGCCAGAAGGTTTGCCTAGATATGTTATATTTTGGGCAGTCTTAGAGTATGTGCTCTGCTGTCTGCGACGCCAATCCACATGTGCACATGGCTGTTTCACCAATCTTGAATTTTGTATACATGTGGTTGCGTAATCTATTATGTCCTGTTCTGAGGCGCAGAATAATGACTTGTTCTGGTCTGTCCATAATGTGGTAGTCATCTTGAGCAGGTTTTGGTGGCTTTCTGACTGATTTGATCATTCTTTTCTTTTGGTGGTATGTAACGGGCACATCAGGCTGTTCCTCTTTGGCTCCTTCCTTAGCCAATTGATCAGCTCTGTCGTTTCCGGGTACTCCACAGTGGGATGGTATCCACTGTATGGTGACTTTATGCTGACTGCTTAGTTCAGAAAGTAGTGTCCTTAGTACTGGCAATTTCCCAGACAGGAGCGCCTCGAGTACTGATTTTGCATCTGTTAGTAGCACCACAGGTTGTGTACCATTGCTGTTATTTAGTAATTTCTCTGTTGCTATCTTGATTGCCTCAATTTCAGCATCATAGTTATGGCAGTACTTTCCTGTCGGTACTCTGGCTGTGTCCCTAGTATTATTTGGGTATTCTATGTACACTCCCGCTCCTCCATTTCGAACAGCATTTTGTGCTGACCCATCTGTGTAGACTCGGATCCAGAGGTCCTGTGGGTATTCTTCATCAAGGAAGCTGAGAGTGGCTGTTCTGCGCTGCACACTGTTCTGTTCTTCCTTGTCAAATATTCCTCTCACTTTTGTCTGGATTTGTAACGATAGTCTATGCTCATCTTTCCATGGAGTTCGCTCTGGAATAGTTGTTAGGGGGATACCAACTGTGGGCAGATCAGTGGTTTCTCTGCAGAGTCGTTTGGCCTGGTGGATAAAACTACTTCTTTTCAACCGCCCCATAGCTAGGTTTTCAAATCTGTTCTTCATAGGGTGGCCTGGCAAGCTGAGGAACTTTTCTGCTTGTATTAGCGTTTTCGAATCTCTGCGCTCACTCAGTGCCTGTGTCCTCCCCATCTTCTCCATTTCCACTATAGGGGTTGATCTCATCCCTCCTGTGGTGACTCTAAGTGCTTGATTTTGCACCTTGTCCAGCTCTTGTAGTGTGGTATTTGATGCTGAACACCACGCAGTTGACCCATATTCCAGGTGTGGTCGTATGCTCTGTTGGTAAACTTTGCTAAGTATTTTCGTACTGGCTCCCCATGTGGTTCCACTTAGCTTTCTCAGGATGGCTATTTTCCTTCTGACTTTTGCTACTGCTTTGTTGATGTGCTTTCTCCATGTCAGCTTGCCATCAAATGTTACTCCAAGGTATGTTGGTTCTTTATCTTCTCTTAGGGGTGTTCCATTTATCTGGATGATCCCTGCCTTTTGTTTTGGAGAGAGGGTAAATAGGGTGGTGCTGCACTTGTCAGTGTTTATGCTGACACACCATCTATTTGCCCATGCAGCAAATGTATCTACAGCTCTTTGTAGCAATCTGGTGGCCACTGATGCATATTCATTTGTGCTCCATAGAACCAGGTCATCGGCGTACATTGCCGCTTTAATTCCATGCGGTAGGTGAGCAACAAGATCATTGATGAAGATTAGAAAAAGTGTGGGGGACAAGACTCCGCCCTGGGGGACACCGTGACGCAGTAGTACTTTCTTGCTCTTGAGTCCGTCTATCTGTACTCGGGCTCTTCTGTTGTGCAAGTATGCTTTCACCCATTTGTACATTCTTCCATTGACTTTGCAGTTTCTCAGTTTCTTCATCAGACCTTCTTTCCAGACTTTGTCAAAGGCTTTCTTCAGATCTATCCATGCCGCAAGCACCAGCTTCTTCTCTTGGAATGCATCCTCAATTTCTTGAGAGAGGTAGGTTGTCTGATCTTCCGTAGAGTAGCACTGCCTAAAGCCAGCCTGCTGTGGCACAAGGATGTTTTTACTTTCAATGTACCACTGCAGTCTGTGATTGATGATGCGCTCCAGTGTTTTGCAGAGACAGCTGGTGAGGCTAATTGGTCTGTAGCTAGAGGCAATGGAACCATCTTTCCCTGATTTTAGGAGGGGTATCATGATTGCTTCTCTCCAGGCTTGTGGAACACTGCCTAAGGTCCAGCTGTTATTGAAGATCTGCAACAGCTTTGTTTTGGCCTCTGTTCCTAGGTTCCTGATCATTTCATTGGAGTTACCATCAGCTCCTGGTGACTTTCTCATTTTCAGTTTTGATATGGCTAGCTCCAGTTCGCTGATTGTGATGGGTGCCTCCAGAACCTCATGTACTATTTCCTTCTGTCCTGTATGTTGTCGTTTCTCTCGAATCTCTTGTTGTTTCTCTGGACTAATTTTGATATTGCTATCGTGTGCGAACGAGTCCGCAAAATGGTCAGCTGCTTGCTTTCTTGTTAAGATTTTTCCATCTTTATGTAGTGCAATTTTTGAGTTTCTCCCAGTGCCCTCGTCATTAAGCTGTTTTATTAGCTTCCACAATTTCCTTGTGTCTCTTTCAAAGTTCAGAGACTCCGTTTTCTCCTGCCAGCTTTTCCGTCTAGCCTGCAGCTTGGCCCTTTGAAATTTGGCTTTTGCATGCTGGAATTTATTGTGGTGCTCTTGGCTGGGTGTGGCCTCTGCTTGCTTTCTACACACTTCAACATCATTATGCAACTGTTCCAGTTCACTACTCCAGTAGGGTTTATATTGTTTACGGGCTCCTCTTGGTACTGTTTCTCGCGCTGCCTGTAGTATGCATTTCCCAAACTCTTCAACTGCTAGTTTACGGTTTTCATTTGTTTCTTGTAGGACTTGGTCATTGGTTTTTTCTGTTTGTCAGTCTTTGCATTCTCCTCAGAAACCACATTTCCATAGCCATCAGATGTTTTCCAGCTTGTCTGCTCATTGTCCACGCTTCACATCCATACAAAAGTACAGGTTCTATACAGGTACCTCAACATTCTTTTTCTCATTGCAAATGATGTCTTTTTATTGGTCAGTATGTTTTCATTTGCAAAAGGCTGCCTTTGCCATGGCAATTCTTGTTCTAATCTCTCCAAGGCATCTCCCATCAGATGTCATGTCTGTTCCAAGATAATTGTGCCAATTCACTTGTTTAAAAATATTCCCATTTACTTGTATATTACATTGTGGTATTTCCTTTTTCCTGGTGACAACCATAATCTGTGTCTTCTTAAAATTCAATTCTAACCTTAGTTGTTCACTGTTTGCAACAACCGCATCTACTAACTGTTGCAGAGCCTGCTCACTGTCTGCAATCAATACTGTATCATCCGCTTATCTAATGTTATTTATGTTATGTGCCCCAATGATGATTCCTTCTGTATCATCAACATTTATGAAAATATGTTCACTTTACAGGGAAAAAAGATCTGGAGACATTACACACACCTGTCACACACCTCTCTTAATAGGCTGATACTGACCTACTTCATTATCAATCTTTATGGCAGCTTGTTGTTTCCAATATATGTTTTTTATGAGTCTAATGTCTTTCCCATCAATTTGTAGATCTGCAAGCATATCTACCATGTTGACATGTCTTACTTTATCGAAAGCCTTTGTGTAATCGATAAAGCAAAGATGTAAGTCTTTGTTTACTTCTATAGAACGTTCAATTAATGTTCTCAGTATGTACACAGCATTTACTGTAACCATGCCTTCTACAAACCCACATTGTTCTTCTCCTATTTCAGGTTGTATTTTCTTCCTAACGCTTTGCATGATAATTCTTAGCAAAATCTTTGTGATGTGGCTCACACCCTTCGTAGCTTGCTCCGAGTTCGCTGCAATCACACTATATGTATGTGCCATCCATTCCTCCGGCTGTGCCTTTTGTTTATCAATCTATCCAATCACACTATGTGTGTGTCAGCCATCCCTCAGCTGTACCTTCTGTTTATCAAACTATCTAATCACATTTATTCAATAATCTATCATCAGACAATGTAAAAGAGAATTTGTGCATCTTCTGAACCCATCACCAACTAAAATATATGACAATGTATTTACCAAGAACATAAATAATATAAAACACATAAGACACTGTAAACAATTATCAACTGAAGACAAATACAATGCAAGTACTCACAGATGCAAACTTTTGTAATAACTCCTCGTTTTTCTTATCCGAGCTCTTTGATGCAAACACGGTTCCTGACGTTCCATCCGGCTTAGTAACTGGCGACATTTGCCAGGGAAACTTGGGAGGACAGTCAATCTGCAACCCCCACTCACAGCCTTCAAGGACGCTGTTTTCTGCACCCATTTCAGGTGCCAGGTACTTTATTCTGTTTTTGTGGGGAAGTTGTTATATTTTAATAAGTGCTCTAGAACTGATCAAATAAAGGTCGCTTGCAATTACTTATAAATGAAAACTGGACACACAGATATGTGGTAAACTGGCAAAGGCAAACAGGAGTATTTCCCCCAATCTGTCAACTTCATGAGAGGAAAAAATCCTCAATCCATCTGAAGGAATAAGTGTTAGAAATAAGATACCTGAAATTTGTGCTTGGAACAGCTCTGACTACCTAGTTTCCAAATGCCGCTCTTGTTCGTAACAGCTCTGCAATTATGGAAGCCACCCAGGATGGCAGAAAATGCTATGAGGTATGAACATGCAGTCTTCGACTGTTCCAACTTGACCAGTTGGGAGGTGGACGGTACCACAAAAATGAGAGTCTCCCAGGAATGCTAACCTGGTCAAAAATGCACGCTAAAAGTCGGATGTGTTGGCCTAAGGGTTTCGACCCAAGGGTGCCTAACGAGACACACCGCAATCACATCTGAAAAAACACTCCGGGTGAACGCAAAGAAGAAGAAGATACCTGAAATGAGGACGAAAAAGAGAAACAAAATTAAGAGTAGGATGAAGAAGCAGGAAAAAGTAAGAAGCAGGAAAAAGTAAGAAGATGAGGAAGAAGGAAGAAAAAGAAGGAAGAAGACCGAAAGAGGAAGAGGAAGTGAAGATACGGGAGGGGGGGGGGGGGGGGGGGGGGGGGGGGAAATGAGATAATTGTTGCTATTACAGAAAGCTCACAGAGACCCCTATTGTTGCATGACTGTGTGCTTCTGTAAGCCAATGTTCAGTTGGCACAAGAACAGGTGTATGCAGGTCTTGAAGAAACGTTTCACAAGATGGAGACTGCAGGCATTCAGTATTTACAACAAGATGAGACTGTAGTCATTCAGTATTCAAACAAGATGAGACTTCAGGTATTCAGTATTTACAACAAGTTGACTGTAGGCATTCAGTATTTACAACAGGATGAGACTGTAGGCATTCAGTATTTACAACAAGGTGAGACTGTAGGCATTCAGTATTTACAACAAGATGAGACTGTAGGCATTCAGTATTCACAACAAGATGAGACTGTAGGCATTCAGTATTTACAACAAGATGAGACTGTAGTCATTCAGTATTTACAAAAAGATGAGAGACTGTAGTCATTCAGTATTCACAAGAAGATGAGACTGTAGGCATTCAGTATTTACACCAAGATGGAGACTGTAGGCATTCAGTATTTACAACAAGATGGAGACTGTAGGCATTGATTATTCACAACAAGATGATTCTAGTCATTCAGTATTCACAAAAAGATGAGACTGTAGGCATTCAGTATTTACAACAAGATGGAGACTGTAGGCATTCAGTATTTACAGCAAAATGAGACTAGACATTCAGTATTTACAACAACAAACACTCCTACATATTTTTTTGCGCTCACTCGCTTTGAACTCAAGTGTAGTCCATACACACTACTTGTAGTAGATAAAAAAAAAGTTAGTAGTATATCCTTTACATGACATTGCAGTCAACACCAGCATTTGTTACTGTTGTGATCTCTTGGCAAGTTTACATTCAGTAGTTTGTCATTGCTTTCTGAACGACCGACACCCATACCATTTTGTAAAAGACCAACGCAAGGCTGTCTGCTGCCAAATCACTCACAGCTGTGTTTCAAACGAATCCGTAACCTCTTCACCACGGAGCCGGCACTTCTAGTAGTGCTGGACTTAATTTTGCGCATGGATTAACTTTCCCTATTAACAGTGTCCGTTGCCATAAAGGCGAACCCACTCCGACTTCACAGATACTTGTAATTTACGTCCCCAAGTCAAGGACGATAGGTCAACATTTTAGTCAAACTGTCCGGTGTAGGGGTTGAACACCTTACCTCGGCATCAGCACACCTGATGTTTAAGAACACATTCTTATCCAATCGGCCATGCCATTCCAATTTTCGAGAAAAAAAAAATTCCAAATTCGGTCTCATCTAACCTGCTTCCTGAGCAGTAGTTATTGTTGAGAGCTGTGGTATTTGTGGGTTTTAGCCCTGTTTCTTGTCTTGTGCGCTCTTACGAGTAAGTCCTCCCTCGGACCGATTACATAAGCGTTTGTGTCTGTGATGTCAGCTTGGGGGGGGGGGGGGGGGGGGGGGGGGGGGGGGGTGTGTGGGGTTGGGGGGGGGGGGGGGGGGTTGGTCGGCAGCTATCCTTTGTGCTCGTCTCCTCTTGTGGTTTTCTTTGTTGGTGCAGGCTCCTGGCTCGTCTGGCTTGGCTGAGTGCAGTCCTGAAAAGGACTTTTTATTTGGTCTTTTTACCTCCTTTTTTGTGTATTGTTCGTAGAAGTCTTTTGATGTTGTCATTTTCCTCCTTCTTGCACCTGTTTTAATTTTCGAGAAAGAGTTTATGTTTCCTTTCACAGTCTTCATCCGTGGACAGCCATGGGATGATCTCTCCGTCATCTATATAGTACTTGAATCCGGTCTCACAGTCGTAAATTGTATCTGGGTATTCTATCGGTTGCCCCTTGAGTTTCTTGGGCTTCTTCTTTTCTTTTTCTTCCCAGCGAATTCTGAATTCCTTGTTCGCGAGTTCCACTCTAATTGCCTCCTCCCTTGCCGATTCTAGTAACTCCTCCAAGATAGGTCCCTGGGGCCTCTCTGTGCCTTCATCAGGGTGCTCATCTTGGTTTTATTCGGATGTCTGGCGATATATGTTTCCTCTTGGATGTCTCGGATGTCGTGGTTGGGTTGCTGGCTTTAGCTTGCGGTTCAGGCTCGGTCTCTTGGTTTTCATCTTGCAGTTTCTCTGTGGTTTCTTGTATGGTTTCTGTTGGTTTGTTTTGAAAAAGTTCCATTTCAACTTTTTGCAGTTCTTGCTCTGATTTAATGGATTGTAGGATTTCTTCATTCTCCTTCTTTACCAGTGCCATGTGTTCCACTTCTTGTTTGATGGATCTCCTTTATTTCAGCCAGCAGTTTCCCGTTGTCGCTGGTCGGAGTCGATTCCAGCAGTGCCTTGACTTGCTTCTTCAACTCGTCTATCTGGTTTTGCAGTTGATCTCTTTCAGCTTGTGATATACCAGTGGCTGTCTCGCACCTCCGACTTGCTTCTTTGTATGGTGTCTTTGTGGTGATGGTGATCTTTAGAATGTCTCTGTGTTTTTGGACGTACGGACAGCCCATGTATCTTGCTCCATGTTTTCCCAGGCAGTTGGTGCACTCTCTCTTGTTGTTGGGTGCTCAGAAGTCTGTGTCCAGCTTGGCCAACAGACACTCCTTGAAGGTGTGGTGATCGGCACAGTAACGGCAGATTTCCGTCCTACTGCAACATGTTGCTCTGCTGTGACCGGCCTTCTGGCATCTGGAACATTGAGTGATTCTTGGTATGAATCCTTCAGGTTGTTGTATTTTCTTGTCTATCGATACCCTGCGTGGTATCTCGCTGCCCTCAGCCGTCACCACCGCCAGCGTGGTAGGGATCTTTGAGTACGTCAGGATCCGCTCTGCCTTCAAGATTCAGATGTTGAGATTCTCTTCTTGTAGCTGCTTTGTGATTTGTTTGTCTGACAGCGCCACTTGAGTCCGCTTGACAACCCACCTGACTGTTTTTGTGTCGGTGTTTCCAACTCTGGTGTCTTTCTCCTCCTTCTTAGCTGTGTTGGCTCTTGTCTGTGGTGGGTTGTCGTCGATCTTCCTCGTGGTGGCTTCAGTAGTAACTGTAGTTTCAGGTTCTTTGTTGCAGCTCACATGAAAGTTCTCTCCGCCCATCTTCTTTACGGCTTTGTCGGCTCCCACGCCCTACATCTTGGATACCACGTGTCTTTTGGTGTTCTTGACACATGCCATTTTCCCCCTATCAGACTGCTTGACTTGTTCAGGTGACTTGTCTTGTTAGCGCTCGCAGTTGTGAATGAGCAAAGTAACACGATCGGCCATGCTGACCTACACTCCTATATATAATCATCATAAAGTGCCCTTTGGTGTTCTGGATAAACTCTACAGATGATATTCCTCCATGCCATCATCTCAGTCCATCCAGCTCATTTCTCTTGGTCTGCCTTTATCTCTCTTCTCCTTGATATTTCCAGTTGTCACAATGTTCTCCAATACCTCTCTTCTCATCACATGACCAACTAAAGCTGTTTGTCTCTTTCTTATTGTTGTATATAATGTTTTAGTTTCATTAGCCTCTTTCAGGCAATCGTTGTTAGTTACTCTGGCAGTCCAGAGGATTCGCAACATTTGTCTCAGGAATCACATCTCCATTGCTTCTAAGTTCTTCCTAATTTGTTAATTTGCATTCCAAGATTCACTGCCATACAGCAAAACAGGTTCTTCTTCTTCTGCGTTCATCCGGAGTGTTTTTTCAGACGTAACTGCGTTGTGCCAATTTTATTTGCACCCTTAAACCAGCACATCCGACTTCTGCAAGCATTTATTGACCAGGTTAGCTTTTCCAGGCAACAGGTTCTATATAGCAATTCAGCACTCTCTTTCTTACATTCAATGACAGTGACTTATTGCATTAGACACTTTCCATTTTCTGAAATGCAGCTTGTGCTTGCCCTATTCTGTTCTTAATCTCTGTTGTGGATCTTGCATATGATGTTATAATTGCCCCTAGGTATTACAAATTATCCACTTGGTTAAGAATTTTCCTATTTCTATTCCTATATCCATCCATCATGTGCCATGCCGTAAGCATGTGGGCGGTCATGTTCTGCCATCTCACTTGATCACCAGTCGTGAATCAGCTCTGTATTCCTGTCTCGACCATGCCGCATCGCCAAGCCATCCAGGTATTTACTTCTCAGTCTTCCCCTTGGCCTCTTCCCTTCGATCTTGCCAGTCGTCACCAAGTTCTCCAATTCATTTCTTCTCATAATATGCTCAAAAAATTTTGACTGTCTACGTCAATGTCTCTAATCAGTTTACGATCTTCATTTGTTTCTTGAAGGACTTGTTCATTGGTTTTTCTGTCTGTCCATGGTATTCTTTGCATTTTCCTCAGAAGCCACATTTCCACAGCCATCAGATGTTTTTCAGCTTGACTGCTTATTGATCACGCTTCACATCCATACAAAAGTATAGGTTCTATGTAGCTCTTCAACACTCTTTTTCTCGTTTCAATTGATATCTTTTTATTGGTCAGTATGTTTTTCATCTTGCAAAAGGCTACCTTCGCAATGGCAATTCTTGTTCTAATCTCTTCAAGGCATCTCCCATCAGATGTTATGACTGTGCCGAGATAACTGTATTGATTCACTTGCTTAAGAATATGCCCATCTACTCGTATATCACATTGTGGTATTTCCTTCTTCCCAGTGACGACCATAATCTGTGTCTTCTTAATATTCATTTCTAACCCTAGTTGTTCACTGTGTGATATGGGGATCAATATTGTAAAGTAAAATACTATAATAATAATAATAATAATAATAAGTCTTTATTTTCAAAGGGTTAAGAATTGGGCACGCAGGCCCGTCTGACATTCTGCCCTTCTTCTCTATTTCCTCTCATACATTCTTTCATTCAACATCACTTATGAAGCAACTTTTGACAACAAAAGAACATTAAAACGCATGAAAAATAATCAATAACAAATGACTCACTGAGGCAGTGTTTAACATGGGCATTATAAATACCTAAGGAGGGTGTAACGTGCCATACATAAGGGAATATTTTTTGGCTAGTTGTCGTTTGAGATAAGTTATCATTATTGTCTTTTTTGTGTTGTTTGTTATGGGGGCATGTAGTCTGTACTAAGGTAGTGTTCAAACAGGTTGCGAATGTATGTATCATGATTGGTGGTGTCTTTGATTTCTTGTGGAAGATTGTTCCACAACTGAGCGGCAGAGTATGCTAAGCTTGTTTTATATAAGTCTATCCTAGGTTTAGGGACATGAAGTATATTTAGTCGTTCGCTATGTCTAGCGTTATATTTAAACAATGGCCAAAGGTAGCTTGGAGCATTTTGAAATAGGATTTTGTGAATTAGTTTGGTCTTATTAAAAAGCAGGCGCTTGTGGAGTGGCAGTAACCGGAGACGTTTATATAGGTTAGAATTGTCGGTAAGCTTTTCACCATTAATTAAACGCACTGCCCTTTTCTGGAGTGAATATAGGCGTTTTGTTATTGATTTGGAGCATCCATCCCAGACTGTGGAGCAGTAATCAATATGTGTTTGTATATGAGAAGTATAGAATATCTTTCTTGTGTTTTCGTCAAGGAAATTTTTAATTTTGGCAAGTTGGTATACTTTTTTGGCTATTTGTTTAACTAGAGCATGAACATGTGAGTTAAAAGTTAGATTTTGATCTATGATAACACCCAGTGTCTTGTGCTCGGTGACACTTTCTACAGGCGTGCTGCCAATGCGCAGCTGAAGAGTTCTCTGCGAGTTTAGAGTGTGAAGTCTTTGCCTGGTTCCTATTAACATAGACTTTGTTTTAGTAATGTTAATTTGCATGCGGTTTGCATGACTCCAGTTAACACATATTTTTTC
>JACEFZ010014428.1:0-33163 GCA_014155875.1 Cepaea nemoralis
TTTTCCCTTCCCTTTCTATGTGGTTGTTTGGATTTGAAATTTAAATATGAGCAAAACCATACTGGCACGCCGATCGCATTCTGGTATGAACTTAAAGGCCTATCCACTCAAAAGGGTCCATCTGAGTTTCGCCCTCATTTGAGCCGTCATAGTGCATATCCCTGACCGGATCGAACAGTCCCGGATACATAATTGTAACTGATCTGCAATTTAAGAAATAAGCGTCTCCAGATGTAATATTGATCTTCTTTGCCTACGACATTCTTAACATCTTTCTTAAAGCACATCTCCATTGTCTCCAACTAATCACCGTTTGAAGAACCCAGCGTCAAACATTCTCATGCATTCAGCAGAATGGAGCTCACCTACGTCGACAGTACAAACGATTCTTCGCGCTTGTCGTTACGTTTCAGCTTTGTTGTAGTTGCTGCTGCTGTTTTTTTTTGTTACGATGATACTAATTCAGGCTATTAACATATTACTTGTTCATAAACATCCGGTGTACTGATGTCGAAGTAGCGTGTTCAACCCTTACACCGGTCAGTTGGACTAAAATGTTGACTTCTCTTCCTTGACTTGAGAATGTAAATTATAAGTACCTCAGAAGTCGGAGTGAGTTCGCCTGTTGGAGAGGGGCGCTGGCACTAGAGAAAGCTAATCGACATGCAAAAATCACCCCGGTGCACTAAAAGTATCAGCACCTGTATGGACTATGCTTGGGTTCAAAGCGAACGAACGCGCAAAAAAAAAAAAAAAAAAAAACTTATTTCAATATAATTTATTTATAGCAGCGTGCCCTTGCTAATAAAGGTAATTGACTTTGGTTATAACTCGTATAATTAAATATTGTCTTCTCTTCAAAATCCGCATATGGGCGTTATGATAGAGTTCCGTTGGCAACGCGATATCTAAAATCCGCGAAAGCCTCATTGCCTTCCGGATATAAACCCAGCTAGTCCGTGTGCACTGACCTTAACCATAGTATGGTTACATTCTAATCTGTCTCTTCGCAGATGTAGAGTTAAGTACCGGTCTCGCACACACCACTGGTTCTGAGTTGGAGAAGGGAATAGGAGCACTACAAAACGGACCCCGTGAAGGTGCTGTGTCGGTACTAGATTGGGAGAAAAGACCCGTTTCCAACTTCACACCGACAGATGCAAGATAAATTGACCTGAACGCTAACGCATGAGACTTAAACTCAGTCGCAAAGAGCTTTCATCAATCAATCAACCAATCATCCAACAAACTACTCAAGCAAGCATTCAACCAACCAATGAACCAAAAATAAAAAAAATTAAAATACCGTCAAAGATCTCCATTATGTGTTATATGAAGAAGCTTAGATTACCACAACAGCTAATTGAAATTTTATTATCCTGAAAATGTGCTGTTGATTGATTGATACACTTGTGCAGTCCCAAACAACGCGTGGAGTGTTATTAACTATCCCCTGTGAATCCCAGACACTGTGCAATGTCAGAGCAATTGGCCAAAGCTTGCTGAAGGCATCTCCCCAGTGACCACACCACTTGCCGCATGAACTTAGCCTCTTTGACAGTAATGTACTAGTGAGTTTTTGTAGTTACTTCGCCAATGTGATATCTGCCAGAGACACCTCTAGAGACTGAACGAATGAATTTATTGATTGTTTGAGTAATTGATTGATTAATTGATTGCTTGATTAATTAATTGATTGTCTGTTTGATTAATTAATTAACATATTATTTGATTAATTAATAAATAATGTTGTTTGTGTACTTTCAGATGTCAACCTGTATGCATTTTCAGAAAGTAGCAATTAACATGAAGTTGTCAACACCTCCATAGAATGTGTTCTCAAATGGAGTAGGTGTCTTATTTCTTTCTCTTCTTCTTTCGTCCAATATTTTCCATTAGGCCATTGGAAACCAACCAACTCACCTCAAGCCATTCTATCCTGAGCTATTCTATGCAACTACTTCCATATCCTTCCCATATTATTCATTTTTGTTTCTACATCTCTTCTTAATGTTAATTTAGGCCTTCCTATAGTTCAAAGGTCCTTTCTAGTTTTTCTGTTCTCTTGGTTTATCAATGGTCCTATACAGCGCCAGCTGTCGTTTGTCCATCTCTTGATCTACTGGTATATGTCTAGATCTTTCATTATCGCCCACATGTGTGATACTGTCATACCATTTTAGTACTTCGAAAGGTTGAATGATTGATTGCTTTATTGGTTGATTAAGTGATTGATTGACTGGTTGTTTAATTGGCTGATCAAATGATTAATTGATTGGTTGTTTAATTGGCTGACTAAGTGATAAATTGATTATTTTATTTATTTACTGAATGAATGATTCTCGATTATGTGTCCGTCTGGCCCTTCCTCGGAGTTTTGAGTGTCGGCCAGTATCATCTGGACACTCCCTGCAGGCACCTATTCTCTCCAGGCCGTGACCGTGGTAACTTCATGCCCTGTACTACTTAAAGTTGAGGTTTTCCCTTCTTCAAGCTATCAGCATCTACACAAATCATCAATAGTCTATGGATAGATTATCTAGTTTTGGAGTGTTATTAGATTACAGCCCTGTGTGTAATGCCCTGAAATGGTTTAGCATGCAGAAGTACTCACACGCATATATACCGAGCGATTTAGTGAACATGCTCAAGACGGTCCAGACTGGCTCTCTACGACTTGAGTGGCCCTTCGCGACTTTCAACATTTTAAACAGGAACCTGCTGTGGGCATGTGCAATTTTAGGACCATCACATCTTTCGGATCTGACTGCATGGAGGAATAGGTGACGGTTGAAGAATTATTAACACGTGCTCAAAGTGGATACGGAGTTACCCAATAGAAGGCCTCACCTATAGGCAGCAGAAGCTCCTTGCAGGTGTCCGACTTGATTGAGAGAGTGCCTACCATGCTACAGCTGTCCTCGTCCCAGTCAGAGACTGTCCCCGAGCACTGGTGCCCGTTGATGGTGCCGTTAAATGGAATGGTGCTTTGGAAGCCACAGTACGATGGCCACAGGTTGTTTACCACTGAAACATGACCGAAGATTATGTGATTATGGAAAACAATAACTAATTGAAATTTATACATTGTGTGCGTTTGTGTGTGTGTGTGTGTGTGTGTGTGTGTGTGTGTGTGCGCGAGTGTGTGTGTGTGTCTACGCCATGTGACTTTTTATACAAGTAATTAAAACAGTTCAGAGACATGACATCCTCTTTTTTTCGCCCTTGACTACTTGGGTAATGACATACATATTTTTTCTTTTTAGGCCATATAACTTCACAATGGAAACTATGGCAACGAGCAATGCCCTATACTGGTACAGCATGCAAAACTACTCACACTCGTGTATAATGAGCCACTCAATGAATATGATCAAAGATGTACAGACTGGTCTCATACGACACGGGTGGCTCGACACGCTGAGCCTATCACAACTGGTCCAGCTAACTTTCATATTTGTTCTGAAACACTCAGGCTTGGACGGTAACTAGCCAGCCGATCGGTTGGAAAGATGGTGGTGATAGAGGAAGGAATAGCAGTTGCAGGGCCAGAGATCGTCTATGTCATAGGAGCAATATAAAATAACACAAAGTTATGCAGCTTTACAGAACAGAATTACGAAACAATACAAGGACGTTGCGGCGACTAGCCTTCATCAGCAAACAAATACATACACAAAACACAATATACAGTCACGGAGAAGACTCTTCGGTGACTACGTTAAGGCATCACCGGAGAGTCTTCCCCATGACTATATGTTATGTTTTGTGTGTGTATTTGTTTGCTGATGAAGGCTAGTCGCCGCAAAGTTCTGAAATCAATGAAGAGAGTGTGCACTCGGTCATTATATTCACTGTTCTTTTGTACTTACAATTATAAGTTATGGACAGACCAGAACAGGTCATTCTTCTGCGCCTCAGAACAGGACATAATAGATTACGCAACCACATGTATACAAAATTCAAGATTGGTGACTCAGCCATGTGCACATGTGGTTTGGTTACGCAGACAGCAGAGCACATACTCCAGGATTGCCCAAACTACAACATATCAAGGCGAACCTTCTGGCCTAGAGAGACAACAGTGGAAGATAAACTCTATGGACCGCTGAATGAACTAAAAAAGACTGTTAGATTCATACAAGAGACAACATTGCAGTTATAAACATATTTCAGGCGAACGAAAGAAGAAGAAGAAGAAGAAGAAGAAGAAGAAGAAGAAGAAGAAGAAGTGTGCACAGCTGATTTACCGTTGGGCAATGTTTTTTCAGCCCATATGATTACGAAAGTTCGGTAACTCTTTTATTGTAAGTTTAAATGTACATCCTGATATATTCAGCCACACTGGAATAAACTAAATGCGTGCGCCCCTGACGAAGAATATAGGAAAGTAATCGAAACGTATATTTTAAGTTACGTCGAGAAGAGACATGCTTCAACAAAAGTCACATTTAGAATTATATGTAAAGCAAAACTTATATTCTTGTAAGAGAAATTTAAAAAAAAAAAAAAAAAAAAAATCAATCCCGCTTCAATCGCAATTAGCGTGAATACTTTATGTTATTTTGTATTACTTTAATAGACAACAGGAGAAACCAGCCTGGGAGTCGTGACCAGGACGGGCCCGACCACTTGAAAATGCTAAGGAAGGTAAAGGGGCCGAAACATTCGGACGAGGGAGTCCACATCTGATGATCGGAAACCTTCTGTCGTGCTTGCTCCGCGGTGGGGGTTTTTACCACTGTTGAGCCGATGTAGCGTATTGATTAGACCAGTGGTTCTCAACCGGTGGGGAATTCCCCCCCCCCTCCCAGGGGGTAATTTTAGGGTTTTCGGGGTGGGGGGGGGGGGGATTAAGATTATTTCAAGATCGCATTAATATATTGTTTTGCCCTCTAAATTTTACGGTTATGTACTTCTCGCCCTAATGAAATTCAAATTATAACGTAAGTAGACCTGCAAATCACGTTTTATGTAGATGTCTAGACCTGTTCTAATATGTGTTATTAAATTTAGCTTCCATTTTTATGTATACTGTGTTAAGGGTGGGGGGATTTATAGGGAAGAAATTCGAAAGGGGGGGGGGGAGGGAAGACGTTCTGAACATATGGTAAAGGCGGCATGGGCCAAAAAAGGTTGAGAACCACTGGACTAGACGATTGACTGTCCGCCAGGTGGTCATGTGTTATCATTATTAGCAGTGCCACAAGGCATGGAGAATAAGAATAAGAATCTGGGTTCTTGATACATTATGTATTGCTCTTCCATGGAGATCCCCATGAAGTGACTAGCTGATGGCTTTATCTCCTCATGTATCTGCCGCCAAGTGATATATCATTATTAGCAGTGCCACAAGGTATGAAGCATAAGAAGAAGAATTCAGGTTTTTGACAGATGCTGTTCAGCTCTTCCATGGAGACACCCATGATGTAGCTGATAGCAATATCCTCTCATTTGTTATCTAAATGTTCAGTTCCTTTGTGTCCAGACTGTATGTGCTTTTCAAAGCTATCCTACCGGACCTCACTGTGCACGATGAGAACTAACAATCTCACTGAAATGTAAACATTTAGGGTACTCTATGCCACTCTATGCCACGCCATCTGTTGTTGCCATCCATTGCTAACATGTTGAAAAACAGACAATCACACATATTGACCGTCCTTACTGTGCTTTACATAGTCATACCTGGCCAGACAAGACTGCCTCTATCTCCACTCTCATATCTAACATTCTCACTGAAGTGTAAACGTCTCAAGTATTCCACGCCAGGTCATCTCTTGCTGTCCCCCTTTTCTAACATTATGGGATACAGAAACGTCCTGACTGTGTCTTACATATTCAGGCCTGCGAAGACAAGACGCTTCTATCTCCATTCCCATACCTAACAATCTCATTGAAGTGTAAACGTTTCAAATACTCAACGCCCCGAATGCTGTGATGTCGGTTCCTAAATCAATCAATCAATCAATCAATCTATCAATCAATCAATCAATCAAACGTCATCCTATGCTAACATTAAGAGAAACAGTCAAACATATTAACCGTCCTGTGTCTCACATTGTCAGGTCTGACAAGTCAAGGCTGCCTCTATCTGCACTCCCATATTCCAAGTAATAACCATCCCCTCAGCGTAGAAATAATTTTTCCTATAACTTTTGCTGCAGGTTTCAACCCATACAGTTTATAAAAACGCATAGCTAAACTCTTAGTAAATACTTACAAATTAGATTTTTAAAATATTCACTGCGGTAAAAGTCCGAAAGAGGATGTATATCATTCCTGAAGGTACAAAGGTCGCTCATCTTCAACTCAATTCTTTCACTTGGACCTGCAATAAAAGAGATAGAGAATAGTCGTTGGTCGTGGCTAGAATATAGACACGAGTATAGTGTTTTAATGACTCCGCGGCGAAAGTGTTACGGGCGTGGTTCGTAATCCCGCATACCTGCGTTCGAAACACAGCTGCGCGCGATTTGGCAGCAGACAGCGTTGCGTTGCTTTTTACCAAATGGTATGGGTGCCGGTCGTTCAGAAAGCAATGGCAAACTAGTGAACGTAAACTTGCCAAGACATCAACACCATCAAAGAATCCAGGTGTTGACTGCAAACGTCCTGTAAAGGATATGCATCTAACTTTTTATAGTGCTTTAATACCTAATTTCCTTGTCCTTCTCGCATGTTACTTCACTTCTTGTGTGTGTATACTTCAAAGAAAGATATCATAAGTATGTGATTAAAGACTAAAACTATTATTCAGATACCATTGATGATAATTAAAACTTGCATTAATTATAATATTGAACTTACATTAATAACAACATTACTACTTACATTAGTAATCACATAAACACTTACATTAATAACATCATTAAAACACTAATAACATCATAAATACTTACATTAATAATAATATTAATACTTAACATTGATAATAACATTAATATTTACATCATCATCAGCATCCAGTGCCTTGCCGACTGGAGTGGACGATCATGCCTAGCCACAAATTGCGATCTCCGGCGGCATGGCTCTTTTCGTGTGATGACTCCCTTCCGTGCCATGACACAAGACTGTCAAGAATCTTCTCACGCTGTCTTCTTCTATCTCTCTTTACACAAATCTTTCCGGTTGTCACCATATGTTCCAATTTTTGTCTTCTCATAACGTGGCCAAACAACGACGAGTGCCTCTTTCTGATGTTTGTGATATGTTGTCTTTGCGACTCGGCTTCCCTTAAAACATCCTGATTGCTCATTTTGGCTGTCCAATTACTCTTCCGCATTCTTCTATAAAACCACATCTTCAAGGCTTCCAGGATTATTTTCGCCTGTTTACTAACTGTCCAGGATTCGCAGCCGTATGTTAAAACTGGTAATATGCAACATACAAGAACTCTTTTTCTAGCTTTCTAGGACAGTGACTTATTGCACAAAACATTCGTCGTTTGATAGAATGCAGTTTTTGCTTGTAATATTCTGTTCTTTATCTCAGTGATGCATCTGCCATCTGATGTTATCAATGCGCCTAGACATCTTAATTTCTGCACTTGCCCCACAATAACGTCATTTACCTTAATTGCACATTTAGGCACAGTCTGCTTCTCCAATGTATCCATGACGTTTGTATTTCTGTTATTCAAACTAAGGCCTACGTTTTCACTTTCTACAACCATTGTATCTACCATTTCCTGTACATCCTTCTGACTCGTTGCTATTCAGAACGGGTCATCAGTATAACGTAAGTTATTTATATTATATCCACCAATGAGGATCCCTGGCATATTTTCTGTAGATCTTATAATGTTTTCACTGTACAACAAGAACAAACCGGTAGACATTATATATATATATATATATATATATATATATATATATATATATATATATATATATATATATATACCTCATCACATCACACACTGACGACTCGACGCGCTATTGTGAGCAAGTCGCCTTATCAGCTAACGCAGAGGATGCCTCGCGTTAAAAGTGCCGCGCAGAGACATGCGCTATATTCAGCCGGGAAGAAGAAGGCGGAGGCGAAGAAGAACGCTACGACTGCTGACTCTGTATCTACGAACAGCACTCCGGCTCCTACACCAGCTGAAGCCGTCCCAGTTGATGAACAAACCACATCGCAAGCCAGTAGTAGCCGGGAAGTTCCAACCAGCTCCAAGACGATGCAGCCCAATCTACCTACCACTACTACCATTGACCTCCACACAGGAGGAAACAACAGCAACATCTGAGGACTTCACCGGCAGGATACTGCTCAAACAGACAAGCGTGGGTGAAGCTAAACTGTCGGCGCTACCAACAGACAAGTTATTCAGTCTGTTGGAAAACGAGCTGGGACGACTCAGCATCAACCAGCTGCGCAAGACACACGAGGGAGTAGTGGTCTCCCTCAACAAAAACCCAAAGACCACAGCACTTATGAAGAAGATAACACAAGATGAAAAAGCCGACATCAAGCTCCACCACGGCATCTTATTGGAAGCCAGCCGACACAACATGATGAAAAGATGGGTCATCAAACGAGTCAAGACCCATCTCACCAATGACCAGATCAGGGAGTTGCTGACCAGGGAAAACCACAAACTCAAGATCACCAGTGCCGAGAGGATTATCGGAAAGAACAGCATCCCCTCTACTGTCGTCGTCGTCACATCAGAGGACCGAATTATCCCTCAATACATCAGGTGGGACAAGAAAGACCAAGTTCCAGAGCACTACATACCCAGAGTGCTGCAGTGCTCTAAGTGCCAGAAGTTTTGGCACACCCGTGCCACCTGCAAGAGTGAGGGTGAGGTTTGCAGATACTGCTCTGGACCTCATCCATACAGCCAGTGCCAGCACGCAAAGATCGACAAGGACTTCAGGAGGCCTAACAATAACAGAAAGTGCGCCAACTGCCTCGGCAACCACGGCGCCAGGTACCTCGGCTGCCCCTGCCACCAAGACAGCAAGGAAGCTATGAAGATCGCCATCAAGACTAACCTGCCATATAAAGAGGCTAGGAGGCAGTACGAGGCCACCAATCAACTCACCAAAAGGGACAAAGCACAACTGGAAGGCCAACTGATGCACCTGAGATCAAAGTTCACCAGCATAGAGGAAGAACAAAACAAAACGCAAGAAACACAGATAACAGCTGCTCGGCGCATCCTGGACGAGGCGAGGCAAGTTCAGCAGAAAATCGAGCAGGATGTCGCCAGGATGGCTGTTATACAGGCTGAGATAGAAGAAAGGCTATCAAGCAGGGAAAAAGAAAACGACAAGAAGCAAGAAACACAGAAAACGACCGCTCAGCGCATCCTCGACGAAATGAAGCAAGTCCAGCAGCAGATAGCTCAAGATTATGCTCGGATGACTGATTTAAAGGCTGAGACGGATAAACAGCTACTTAAAATAAACGACACTTGTCATGAGGTGCTCGACCTGCTCCAGACCAAGATCCAGACAGCCTCACCCGAACCAGAGGAAACAAGAGCACAAACAGACGAAGAAGCAACAGAGGAAGAACGATATCGCTCACCACCAAGATCCGACTGGCGAACGCCGAGAAGATTCGAAGGCAACCCACGACAGGGAAATAGAAGGAACACCAGGAGAGACGACAACTGGTAAAACTCCCTGAAGGAAGCAGCACCATATGACGGGGTGGGTACCCAATTACTCCGGGCCTCAACAAGTGCGCGACTCTGTTCAGACATGTAAAACCTCATCAAGACAGCAACGAACGCAATCAACCCATCAGAAGCCAGAAAGCTGATAACAAGCAGCCCAAAGTACGAAAGAGAAACTTCAAGCTGCACCATAAACACCCTACGTAGCCAAGTCGGAAAACGAAGGCTGAAAAGGGGTACTCGTACAAACATTGGAATTGGAATTGGAATATATATATATATATATATATATATATATATATATATATATATATATATATATATATATATATATATATATATATATATCTTCTTTACCACCTACTTTTGGCGCATGTACTTGTATTATGTTAATGTTCAGAGGTTTGCCATGAAGTTTCACTAATATAATTCTATCTGAAATTGTCCAAAATCCTTTAACTGTCCTGACACTCATTTGATCCAAAATCATGCCAACTTCCCCTTTGTAGTCCTTCCCTCCTGAGTAAATAATTCTGATGGCTGTGGAAATGTGGTTTCTGATGAAAATGCAAATAATACCATGGATAGACTGAAAAATCAATGAATAAGTTCTTCAAGAAGCAATTGAAGATCTTAAACTGGTTAGAAATATTAGACGTAGACAGTCAAAATTTTTGGGCATGTTATGAGAAGAAATGAATTGGAGAACTTGGTGACGACTGGCAAGATCGAATGGAAGAGACCAAGGGGAAGACCGAAAAGTAAATACCTGGATGGCCTGGCCACGTGGCATGGTCGAGACAGGAACACGGAGCTGATCCACGACTCTGGTGATCGAGTAAGATGGCAAATCATGACCGCCCACGCTTATCGGCATGGCACATGATGGATGGATGGAATTTATGTACAGTTGCTTCATGACAATAAGGTATCACCTGTAGCACATGATGCTCTCTATCGGACGAAGAGACCATTGGAATCCCCATTAATGTCGTTACCTTTATTGACTTTGTTTACAGGCATGATTTTCTGGGAAAATACAGCAGTGGTTTCTCCTTACCTTCCACCGGTTTGTGTATGGTTGACTCCACCAGCCTTTGTCTAAAGACAGACCCTGCAAGGCAGCAGGGGGGGGGGGGGGGTTATGTATGTCGCCTCTTACCCACCGATGGCCACGTCATAGAGTTTTGAGGTATTTTATAGAGATAGCTGCCCCACCAACTAACTCGCCTGCTCTCAGTAACTACCGCCTGTGTTGGTCCACGGATGTTTACTCAACATATTCGCAGCTAACCCCTAGACAAAATGTCTAGAGGTCACTCCACCAACCGCCACCGAAGGACCCGCCTAGTAGTAGGACAGGTTCCTACCCCTTATGTTATACTTACATAAATAACAAAATTAATACTTGCATTAACAATAACAATACTTACTTATCCTATACTGGAGAACGTTGTTATTGCGACGGGAAAACTCCATGCACGTGTATCTCGGAGCGCTGTGGAAGTAGTACAACGAAAAATGATCCCATAGCAAATCCTTAATTGTTGTAGATGATTAACTTCATTAAGTTAACGTGTAAACGCGTGAAATGCAGAATTCTTCGTGGGAGACAACTAACATACACATTTGAAATACGAACAGGAGTGCGACAGGGATGCGGTTTATTGCTTTTATTATTATTACTAATTATAGACAGGACAATGGAGACTACAATAACTACCTCCAGATCTCCAGATATGATATTCAATTAACTCTGATAGAACAGCTTGATAGATTAAAAAGTCGTTTAAAAGTCAACAGGGTCGACTTCATTGTACCGGGTTTGATCCCGTATGGCTCGGTCTCTTTCCGCAGCGCGGAAAGCGTCGCACAAAGCACGAACTCCATAGCTCTAGCGACGACCCACAGGAGTCTCCGAAAAATTTCACTCGTGAACACATCGGATTCGAACCTTCCAACACCAAATGCTGATAGTGCCTTGTTGAAGGAAGAAGTTGACTCGAACATGCAGCCAGCTAGACATGACTAATTTAATGATGTCCTTTCTGACCAGGCTTACCATCAACCTGAACCCTCGTGTACAGAATATGGACATAATTAGGATCAGACCATGTTGATAAAGTACTTAGGACTCAGTCTTCCCTGCAAGAAACCCCAGTAGCTGGACACTCTCATTTATGTGTAAAAGAGGCTCAGTCTGAAAAATTAAGTTTAGAGGGGGAAATGAATTTCCCACTTCTTCTTCTTCTTCTTCTTCTTCTTCTTCTTCTTCTTCTTCTTCTTCTTCTTCTTCTTCTTCTTCTTCTTCTTCTTCTTCTTCTTCTTCTTCTTTCGTTCGCTTTAAATATGTCTATAACTGCAATGTTGTCTCTTGTATGAATCTAACATTCTTGTTTAGTTCACTCAGCGGTCCATAGAGTTTATCTTCCACTGTTGTCTCTCTAGGCCAGAAGGTTTGCCTGGATATGTTGTAGTTTGGGCAGTCCTCGAGTATGTGCTCTGCTGTCTGCGACGCCAAACCACATGCACACTAACATATTGTCATTAAAAATGCGATCAGATTGACGATTTTCTACAAACATGTGAACGTCATGCTGCAGTGATGCGTTAGGAGAAGAACAAACGGATTATTAAGTTATCTCAAGCTTTAAGAGGAGGAGCACATGCGTCTATGCTATACTTCCGCCTGTATGGAAAACGATTATGCAGCTCCTACGAATGCTTTTTTCGAAAAGAGAGCATTTCTGTGCCGATAAACGTGGACGGCCATGACCCGCTGTCTCACTTGATCCCCAGTGTCTTGGATCAGCTATGTGCTTATCTCAATTATGCCATGTGGTCAAGCAATCCAGATATTTATCTCTCTACCTTTCCTTTGCTCTTTTCATATCAATCTTGTCAATCTGTCACTAAGTTTTCCATCTTTCTTTCTCCTCATAATGCATCAAAAAATCTTGAAGTTTTGTAGCATTATATATGTGTCTATAGCTTTCTAAACAGCGTGTGCATTGTTGATTAACCAGTGGTTAAGGGTGATTAATCAATTCTTAATCAGCTGTCCTTCCAATTGATGCTGAGAGTGAGATACGGAGACTACACATCTTTTCCCCACCTCTAGGGGTATTTGAAAACATGACAGTCTCGCGGGCGGTCAAGCGTGCTAGCTATCTCGATGCTACGTCTTCTTGGTAAGTTTACATGAGTTAATATCTTCTATAGATGTTGGGTCTGGAGCAGATACTGGGAATCATAAATATTAATTCTGCAATGTTTCCTTCTTCGCGCTCTGCTTCTCGGCATATGTTGACAATATATGTTATACAAAATAGAGGGGGATCGAGCTGATCTCGGGTTAGTTAGTTAGTTAGTCGACAGATCATCCTCATTGCACATCGAACCATTCAGTATGTAAGTGCTCGGATCCCCTCCTCAGTAAATCCCGCAGCGTGTAGCGGCTAACGACACCAGTTCTGTGTTGATTTATTAATCGACTTTGACTTCCTGCATAGTGTTCTTGTTTGGCCACACCTCTTTTAACTTGCTGTTCTCGCAGTCTGACCAAGGTTGTAGAATCAAGGTCATCACTTGCTTCTCGCAAACGACTTACTTCTCCTAGAACATTCAGTATATCAGCGATGTCCATGGCTCGTCCACCGTCCACAGTAGCCTTACCTTACCTGCAAGCTTGTCAGCCTGCTCATTTCCTTGTATACCTACATGCTCTGGCACGAATATGAAATTAATCTTTGCTGATCTCGGGTACTAACCCCTACTCTGTAATGACTTCCTTATTATGGTATGCACATCGACTTCCGGTCCCCAACATGGAGGATATGCATTCAAACTGTTAAGACCTCTGAAGCATTTATGCTTGTGTCTACAGTTTGCATTCGCATATTTCTCATGTTGGACTGGAAGTGTGTTGTTCCGTCGCCCTGCTACCAAATTGAGCGCGTGGCCGACACTGTGAGCTGTGAATTTCGTATGGAATGCTTTTGCATCCGTCCGCAGTTGTTTGTAGCGTGAACTGCATGTTCAGAATAATGGCGGCCAGCTTTGTAGCAGAACTGACTGATTTGCCTTATGCAGAAATGGGTGGCTGCTGGCTTTCTAGTGACTGCCGCTTCCAACGACGATGAACTGTGTTTTTCGTGGCGGACTTTTGTGTAGGCATTCTGGCGGCGGCATTATGCATAGTGAACCTGTGCGGGCTGTTGGTTTGTCGAGATTCCTGTCTGTTCCACTTTTCACATGGGGCAGTGAGGAGCATTCTGTGTGATGTTCACTGGCACAGGAACTGAGCATAATGGGGACGATTCGTTGCCGTGAAGTTGGAACCGTGACTAATGACTAATGACTAAGGTATACATATCGCCCCTCTATTGAGTATTCACCTCGATGAGATAGAGAGGCTTGTGTGTTTCAGCAACCCCATGAGTTATGCTGAGGGTAGCGCAGTTACTGGTAGGGAGTCTCACATCGGATCAGATCAAGGGATAGGAACTAGACGAAGAGATACAAAAACCTGCTGCCTTGTAGGTGGTAGACTGGGGACAGTCATAGGCTAGGGAAAGCAAATCCGAAAAATCCGTGTCAACGTCTCATGTACTGAGCCACGGGCTAGACGAAACAGTCTAACGCAACTCACTTGACGATGTATATGCGTCATAATTTTACCCTACGTTTTTCGTCGTGATATTCATTCTCGCCTGTACAGTTAACTAATTATTAAAAGTGTTTAAATATTTTATTATGTATCTACAAGAACACTGTTTCTTCTTTTTTGGTCACAGTAAATACACCATTTAGAAAGCAATGGCAAACTACTTAACGTACACTTACCAAGAAATCACAAACAGCCAAAAATTGTTAGCGTTGACTGCGACGTCCTGTAAAGGGTATGCAACTAACTCTCTCTAAAATCCACTAGGTATACAATAACTATGTTTTGACAACATTTCTGTCCTATTCCTCGGTAAGCAGGGGACATAAAAACGAGGATTATCTCGTGTATAACCGTTCACATTATCAAACCTACAGTGGAAACAACATAGTGTGCAAAGAAGAAATGCCTGTAAAAGAAAGATATGAGAAACTAAATGATTGGGCCAGTTCAATGTGGCTTCACCCAGTGTTGAAATGTTGCATATTTAGAACACCTTTCTTGACACCATTTTGGCAGGGGGAGGATAAACATAGGGTCATAGTTCACCGGAAGTGTTCAATAAAACCTAAATATTTGAATAAGTTGAATAAGCGCGATATTTTATTTGTTTTCTCTTCTTATTCATCTGCTGCTGCTGCTGTTTCTTCTTCATTTGTCATAATGCATTTGCCGTGTGGCTAATTAAAACTAAACGAAGACGATCAAATCACAGCAAACATTTAATTTACTTGGCTGTGACTACATAGATTTGAGTGCATCCGTTACATAGTACTCTACATACTTCAGCGGGTAAAGTGACGTTACATAACTTACCAGCCGTTACTAAAAATAGACGCCATCTTGTATCTGCGCCCGTTCAAGTCCGTGTCCAAACATTGAAATGTTCCCAGATGAGAGAAGATAGCCCTCTCCCTGTTGATGGTCACTTCAACAGTTGACCGATTGTCAAATAAAAACCAGTCGCCATACAAGGCAGGGTCCAGCCAACATCGGCGACCGTTGATATCAGAAACAGTGTTCTTGGCTAGAACAGAAAGATACATGTTATAGTTTTGATTTATTGTGATTATTATTTGTTGTCTCTGTGTGTAAAGATTATCTTCATAAATTTAGGGGTTTAAAGGCTAGATGCTCGACTTCATTGCACCGTATTTTATCCCATTTTGGCTCGGTCTCTTTCCGCAGGGCGGCCTGCCGAAAGCGTGGCACAAAGCACTAGGTCCGTAGCTCCAGCGACGACCCCTAAGAATCTCCGAGAAAATTGTACTCGTAAACCGAACGATGTATCCCGGAATCGAGCCCACAACTTTCGCAGCAAGAAGCAGTCGGCGTAACCACTTCACCACGTAGACTCCTGCAGGTTACAGACACCTCAACATTTTACAATTGAAGAATAGGTTCAGAGGAATTGCCCGAACTACATTTGACAATGAGATATCTCATATAGGTAAACGTCGCCTTACAGTACATTGTGCCATCTATGTGTAACGAGTGTCCTCTTGACCTGTCCTGCCAAGACATTTGACACAAAATTGTGAATTTCTGAATAGCCGACATTTCATACCATCGGAATCAACGCAAAGCGTTATGCTAGCACATCGCCATCAGCTGATTTCCATCCCTCGACTCGGTACATAGGGGAAATTATGAAACTGCGCGTGTTACTATCACCAAAGCCACAGACGATGTGTCTATATACAAATTAGTCCTAGACAAATTTCATAATTTTGAGTCAATTGTCAGGGAAGAACCGGTAACGAGGAATGTAAATTGTCACCCTCATCTCATTCATGTCGTGGACCTGAAATGTGGGAGCCTAACATTTTACACCTCAACGCCAGCACCTGCCATGAGGCCCCGTTTGCCGTTTGTAATATTTCATTTTGAAGTAGTTGAATAGCGCATAAATGCTTTTGAATATAAATGTTACAGACGAGGTTCTAAGAATATCTGGGATATATAAAGAATAAATGCATCCGTACTTCAACAGCTGAATATTGATGAAAATTGGCTATTAAAGACGATAAAACAAAGAAAATTGAAATATTTTGGTCACTTGAAACGTCATGAAAAGTTTGGAGAGAACAATAATGGAGGAGTATATGCCTGGGTGGAGAGGAAGAGGAAGGCCAAAGAGAAGATGGGTGCAGGATGTGGCTGATGATCTCCAGATGTCTGTATCAGATGCGGAACATCTTGCTTATGATCGAGAAGTTTTCCGTAAGGTTGTTATAGGAGCGAAGTTCTGTAAAGGACATGTTACTGAATGAATGAATTTTGAAATGTAATTTGGTCAAGTCCTCCTGAGTATTCCATTTTCCACTGCCTATGTGTATTTAACGTGCGGGTGTCTCCGTGGCGGAATGGTTACACCGCATGCCTCGCACTCCGAAGGTTGTGGGCTCGATTACGGGATACATCGTTCGGTTCACGGGTGCAGTTTTCCTCGGAGACTTCTGGGGGTCGTCGCAGGAGCTATGGCGTTCGTGCTTTGTGCAACGCTTTCGGCAGGCAGCTCTGCGGAAAGAGACTGAGCCAGTATGGGATAAACCCGGTGCAATATAAAATAGATCTTCTCGCCTTTTAAACCTTAAAAGCCCTTTAACGTGCGTTAAACATTAAATGTGAACTCTAGGATTTATCCTAATCAGATAAGGCGTCTAAACGACAACTATATGTGCTTTTTGTTAGGCAACGTTCTACAAAGGACATGTTACATGATGATGATCCCTGTGCACGGGTGACCTGGCAGAACTTGCAGCAAACACTTGCAAGGCTGCCACGCCCTCCGTCAAATGTGGATTGAACTTGGCCCACACTAACACCCCCACAAAGACGTCAGGATTCTCAACGAGCGCTCAACCACAAAGACAAATAGAAATGCAGGCAGCAATTATTGTGCAGACATTACTAGCACAATCGAAGAACGTACAGGAGAACACACGACTTACAACATCGTCCGCAGGTTTTAGGGCAGTGTGGTGCATATATTTTATCCTTAGCGCACATTTCCGATGACGTCATCAATTCACCGCATTTGCTGGCATTCTCGTCTTTACAGGCATGCTGATCTGTGTTTTAGAAGAACCAGGTTGGCGGTGAATAACATAAAAAAACAGAATAACATTAAAAAATAACATAACATAGTACAATAAAGTACAGTACAACCATAAGATAAGATAAGACAGGATAAGACAGGGTAAGATAAGATAAGATACGACATGATGCGATGTGATGTGGTTTAATGCAATTAAGATATAATATGATATGATGTCTCCCCCGATGTGTCTCCACCTTGACGTGGTGGGGGAGCTTGCGTGTCCCATAGACACCATTTGCTTGCCGATGGGTGAAAAATTACATATCGGACAGCTTATGGGATAGGGACCAGACTAAGAGAGACACAACCTGCTGCTCTGCAGGCATATTCTGAGGATAGCAGTCAAAATTTAAATGAGGTGCAAAAAGGCAGAATTTCTTTGTACGGAAAAAGCTCTTAAGGCTCCCTGTCGAGGGCTGTGGCTGAACGCCTCTAAGCCACAAACCCTCGGATCTTAGAGCCAGGCTGATACCCGTCTACCGGAAAATAGAAACATGATACTGAGCAAGCTACATGCTCAGGTCTGATACATGTTCGAAGGCTTCCAGCTGGGGGATATGAGAGTTTCCCGGATGAAGGGGCCTGGCCGTTTCCCGTTCACTGCTGCACGAAGGTAAGGTGCTGAGCCGGCAGCACATGTAGCCTACCTCGTGAGCGAGTACAAAAAAGTCAGAAAAGTGCCCCAGTCGAAGGGTTACGGAAACTGTCTGTATCTAACTCACAGAGAGTGTAGACAAAAGTGAAAGAATGTCAACGCGAAATGGAACGCACGGCGAGCGAACCTATTGCGTGGTCTGAAGTCACAAGCAAAAGCTTACCGAGTGGATGTCAATCGCAGTCTGACCGCTCCTGGTGTGTGATTGAGCGATCAGTGGCAAGTGGGATGCCCAACACATGGAAGTGAGGAACTAAAGCAGCCATGAGCAGGATGTGGAAACTCCTTGGGTGAGCCCAGTCTCAGAGCAATATGTGCCGGCTCTGCAATTATGGAAGCCTCCTTGGATAGCGAGATAATGCCCATGGTCTGCCCCTGCCTTCCCTTGAGGGCAGACCACGATATCGTTGATCGTTCTATCTTGACCAGCTGAGATGTGGGTGACATTACAACAGTCTAACGTGTCTCGAAACCAGAGGAAGGCTAACCTCACTAAAAAATGCCCGCCGGAAGTCGGAAGTGTCGTCCTACGGGTGGCAAACTAAAAATTGACACTACGCATTTACGTCCGAGTGAAATGTCTCGTCCGAATGTCTCCCGTGCTAGGAACAGCTCTGACTACCTAGTTTCTGAATGCCGCTCTTGTTCGGAACAGCTCTGACTAGGTAGTTTTCCGAATGTCCGCCGTGCCTGGAACAGCTCTGATGGGTACAGGGACAAGCACATGTCCGAAAACTCGCTTAGTGGAAACCAACCGCAGAGCTGACTGGTTTGTGCAGGAACGGCCCAGGGCGAGCGAAATGCCCAATATATTGAAGTGAGGAATTAAAACAGCCATGAGCAGGACGTGACGATTCCCTCGGTAAACCCAGCACCAGAGCGTTATGTGCCGGCTCTGCAATTATGGAAGCCACCCAGGATGGCGGAAAATGCTATGGACTGTCCCTGCCTTCACTTGAGGGATGACCGTGTAGTCTTCGACTGTTCCAACTAGACCAGCTGAGATGTGGACGGTACCACAAAAGTGAGAGTCTCCCAGGATTGCTAACCTGGCCAAAAATGCACGCTAAAAGTCGGATGTGTTGGCCTGAGGGTTTCGACCCGAGGGTGCCTAACCAGACACACCGCAATCACATCTGAAAAAATCACTCCGGATGAACGCAAAGAAGAAGAAGAAGAAGAATATGATATGATGTGATGTTATATTATATGATATATGCCATAAACATTATTTTTAATGCTTCTTTATAACTACTTATGCTTCATGCCCGGCTATTCAAGCCTCGGATTTTGGAACTGCCTTGATCACAGAGTCCAACTCTTCATAGAGCTAATCCTTCATATCATCAGAGGAAGTGAGTTTCGGTTCATATGCAGTGATAATGGTGGCAAAACCACAAGAGGTTGACAAGCGCAGGGATACTAATCTTACATTACCTCCAGTTTGAATTTCAATCATTCCCAGTAGTGAATTCTTCACTGCAAAACCCACACCATGTTGCCTTCTTTTCTTCGGCAACAATCACAGCCATTTATCTCACATTGTCAATATTCGTCAGGTCAGTGGAAAATTCTGGACACATGGTTCTTACGTTCCAGGTTGCAAGCAGTAGCTTGAGGTTTCTATTTTTCTTTTTATTTGTGCCTGGTGCATTGGTTTTATAGCCTGCGATTCAGATTGTGTCCTAGCCCCAAGCACCCATTGAAGCAGGCAGGCTATAGTGGATCAGCACGCACTTGGCCGGGGGCGGCCCAGCTTGACGCTGGTGGTAGCTGATCAGTGACACCTGTAGGTGTCTCCCACCGTCAGAGGCAACCCGTTGCGCCCCATGTCTACGCCAATTGACAAGGACTTATAACCCGTGACTGCGACCTCTCGCTTTGATTCTGAGATCGGTTAAGACCAGGGATGGCGTTATACCTCTCCATAACACAAAGCCTGGGCTAAAATATAGAGACTATGTGTTGCTCATGCAGCATGATCCCTCTCTCGGCCTGCCCAGTTCGCTCCAGAGGAAAGATAACAGCAATACATCTGGAACAAGACAAGCTACAGAAGCTGTCGGATCAACAAAGCAATGCTCTAACTGTCTACCTGTTGGAGCTTCGATCCAAGGCTTAGGGCCTGGTCTGTACTGCCATGACATTTTGTCTTTAGGTTGCATTTCCTCGTGCCAGGATAAGGATTGTACCCTCCCAATTGCGTTCTTCCGCCCGAAGCCATTGGCGCAATGTGGGATGTCGGGTTTGGTAAGCGCGACACTTTATGAATAGCTCTCCTGGGAATTAGCTGCTTGTTCTTATTAATAAAATATGAAATAGAGAACGCTAAACGTTATATGGGAATGTTCTGGAAAGTAAAAGTGGCATTGATGGAACTAGTTTGCCTTTCATATTATGTTGTTGTCTAGTACATCATGTTCAGACACAACATTTAACGACAGCAGGAGCTAGAGAATTACTTTGATACGTAAATCCCAACAAGCCGCTTGGCTATTTGGCTAATTCGGTCCAGAAAATGTATGAAAGAAGTTCTGTTTGGCATGTTAATGTCTCCGTGGCGGAGTAGTTAAGATGTCTGCCACATGTTCCCAAGATTATGGGTTCGATTTAGGACTCCGACATTCGGTTCACGAGTGCAGATATTTTGGAGACTTCTGGGGAAGTCGTCGCTGAAGCTATAGAGTTCGTGATTTGCGTGATTCTTTCGGCCCGCTGCCCTGTGGAAACAGATGGAGCTTCATGAGAAAATACCCGGTGCAGTGAATTCGACCTTCTCGATTTTAACTCCTTTTTAAAAAAAATTTAAAGGTCTTTTAAAATGGCGGGAAGCGGCTGACCAAGTGGCTAAGAAAGCCAGATTCTCATTCGGGAGACCCAAGTTCGAATCCTCGGTAAGGTGTTGATTTTTTTTTTCTGTCGGGGGCAATAGGAAAATCCTAACCTACACTGTTCGGGACGACTGCACTAGCCAGGCGGCCTTAATTCCTCGGGCTCAAGACACCTCTGCGTTAAACTGCAAGGTACTATAGGCAGTAGATAACAGTTTAAAAAGGTATATTAATTGTCTAATGTATGGCTTTTTGATTGACTGATTCCATTCGTCTCAACGACCATGTTCATTATGAAACAATGAAACAGTGTCCAAGTCCCCAAAATCGGATCAAGCTAGACGAATCTACGCTCAGTGCACGAACATATAACAGTTGCGATAACCCAAATGCAGTTATATCAAAATCCACATTTATTCTAAATAGTCTAACGACTACAATATTGTGGCGACTGGAAAGATGAGCGGCCAAGGAGGTAGAGGCAGACACAGAGAAACTGTACCAAATGGTCGAAAACAGAGGAATGATGCAATGTGAATAGTATAATGTAACTATATCACTAAGGACCGTGACATGTGGAGAGACGTTAGCACCTAAGCCATTTGTCAGAGCACACGATGGTAAAAATGTTAATGGTCAGCTTTTATATTTTAAAATTTGCCATGGTATTGGTCGCTAGGATTACATATTAAGATACAGAAATGCCGAGAGATTGATAAGTCCGAATAAATGCATATCAATCAATCAATAATGTGCAATGTCGGAAAGCGTGGGCGGTCATGACTCGCCATTTCACTCCATCACCAGAGTCGTGGATAAGCTTAGTTTTCCTGTCACGACCATGCCATGTGGCCAAGCCATCCAGGTATTTTCCTCTTGGTCTTCCTCTTGGTCTGTTCCCTTCAATCTTGCCAGTTGTCACTAAGTTCTCCAATCCATTTCTTCTCATAACATGTCCAAAAAATTTTGACTGTTTACGTCTCATTTCTCTAATCAGTTTACGAGTTTCATTTGTCTCCTGTAGTACTTGGTCATTGGTTTTTCTATCTGGTCATGGTATTCTTTGCATTTTACTCATAAACCATATTTCTGCAGCCATCAGATGCTTTTCAGCTTGACTGCTCATTGTCCAAGTTTCACATCCATACAAAAGAACAAGCTCTATGTATCCCCTCAACACTCTTTTTCTCGTTTCAATTGACATCTTTTTATTGGTCAGAATGTTCTTCATTGTGCTAAAGGCTACTTTCGCCATGGCGATTCTTGTTCTAATCTCTTCAAGGCATCTCCCATCAGATGTTATGACAGTTCCGAGATAATTGTATCGATTCACTTGTTGAAGAATATTCCAATTTACTTGTATATTACATTGTGGTATATAAATGCATATGCCACAGTCTATTTTCTGCCAGTATCAGATAAGGCAGGGCTTCCGATTCATTGCCAGAGATCTCAGACAGTGTGATATTCTTCTTCTTCTTTTCTCTTGTGAGATGACTGTGTCAAGGCTTGTTATGCACATTTAAGGTCAGTTTGTCCGGCCTGGGTATGCGTTTGGTTAGACTTGCTTCCTCTAGACAGATTCCCTCCGTGGTTCGGGCTGTATCTCCCCGTCGGTAGACTTTCTTGACCTAACCAGTGTGCCAGGTGAACATCCGTATGACATACTGTGTAATTTCCATTCATAGTGGATATTCAGCTTTTACAATTTACACACCTGTTGTTCGCCTTTATTTGAGTATGTTTTTTATCCAGTATCACTGTCCGCGGGACGTATGGTTTCATTCGATACCAATGGTTTCTGGAAAGATTACCGGGGCCTTTGCTGAGAACGAATCCTGTAGCTTCAGAGCCTGAGGGAAATACCGTATCCCAAAAGTGTATTATTATCTGGTTAATCTGGAGACTACTGTTCTCAGCTGGATTTGAAGCTGGCAATTTTCGAGTGAGTCGGGCATGATATCTCTAACCGATCCCGACTTACTATTACTTTATGTTCTCGAGAATGTTGCTTAAAATAGACGGTTAGATTGTTACTTTACACGCAATACAACAACAACAACAACAACAACAACAACAACTACTACTATTACTACTACTACTACTACTACTACAACTGCTACTATTGCTGCTGCTGCTACTACTACTACTACTACTACTACTACTACTACTACTACTACTACTACTACTACTACTACTACTACTGCTGCTGCTGCTATTACTACTGCTGCTGCTGCTACTACTACTACTACTACTACTATTACTATTTCTACTACCACCACTACTACTGCTGCTTCTGCTACTACTACTTCTACTAGAATTACTACTGCTGCTGTGTGTGCCACTATTAGCAATACTACTACAACTATTACAACTAATATTAATATTATATTTTTATTTTTCTTCGTTTTTATTTTACTGTCAGAGATTCAGGGTTAAATATATTCGTGGTGTTTTAAACTGTACATATGTTACTTGTCAAAATAAACAGGATATTTGAAACGTACAATTAGGACAAAATCAGACAATTTGTTACATGTGGCAGTAAACATGATATTGCTGAGGACATCGCTAAACGATCAGCAGCTAACGACATTTGCTGACCGAGACAGAGCACCAGTGGCATTGTCCAGAGTGCTATACTGTCTACTGTTAACTGATTCAGTGCCAAACAAAAACTAAGTTTGGACCAAACATGGCACACAATCAAATGAACAAGTATTGTATTGTAAATTTCCATTCACCGAGCGGAAGAAACAAAGAAACAAAAAAAAATAACACCGTGACCATATTATAGCGATATATCGTCCTCTTGACCAAGTGAGATATCATATGTGGCGATATATTATCCTTCGGGATTGATTACATTAAGACCAAGAACCAATGACAGTTAGACTCGACAAGAACATTGTTACCTTTCTTGGACATTCGCAGCTCGTAGTATTCAATCCCATGGGTGGGTTTCCCGTCGTTCTCCGTGGGACAAATGACACTGAAGTAAACGAGCACAGAGAACTCCCCTTCTTGAACTCTTGGGAACCGCTGTCAATAGAAACAACACTGGGTATCTTATAATTTCAGTGGCAGACATGACTAGGTATTGTCAGAACAGAGGATGGATAGGTCGGTTATTTAACACGTTCTCTATCAAATAGGGGAGACGCTGTTGCTACTAGCATTCCTCAACAAACAAATACACAAAACACAGCATATAAACACGGGAGAGACATTAAAGTGACTACATTAAGGCATCATAACCGAAGGAGAAGAATGAAGATGTGAATAAATTAAAAAAAATAAAAAAAAAATACAATGAACAAATGAACAAAAAGTCCTACTTTTCTCAGTTAGTTTCCCCGCCAGGGATTCGGAAGCAGCACGTTTTGTTCACTTTTTCATTTTCATTTGATTGTTTTCATTGTTTTAATCTTTCCATCCATTGTTATGCCTTAATTTAGTCACTGTAGTATCTTCCTTGTGTTTATATGTTGTGTTTTGTGTATTTGTTTGCGGAATGAAGGCTAGTGGCCGCAGCGTCCTAAGTTTTTCGTAATTGTTGTCTGTAAAGTTGCATTGCTTCGTGTCATTTTATATTGTTTAGATTTTTCATAGCTTTCTCACAGTTCTACTAATTTTATTTATGCACCAAACAAGGCAGCATTCGTTTATAAACTGCTTATAACATGACCAAGTCTTTCAGTTTTCCCTTTTTCATTAACTCCAATCAGTTGTTGCTTTTACAGTCTGTATCCTTGTTACACAAACTGTTTCTCCTCCAGTAAGTTGAGAGTAAAGGACCCTCCACATGCCTTGAGGCGCATTATATATACGCTGTTAGCTCCATTTTTGTTTATTGAGCAATCGGCAGACAGTGGGTGAATAGGTCAACATCACGCCGGCTATCTTTACTTCCCCGAATATTTCCAGGTACCCAGTTCAGGCTGGGATAAACCCGGAATACCAGGTCAATTAACATAATAACCCCTGTCTCGATTAGGATTTGAACACACGACTACTGGGTTGGCAGGTAAGCATGCTAGCCACTTCACAACTTCGGCTTCCTTTCTGTCTCAGCTGCTACCTTAACTTCTCTGATTATTACGTTGAAATTTGTTGCCTAAAACCAGTTGAAGAAACGTCAATAATCTAGGACCAATACCAGCTAGGCCGCTTGATCTGTGTTGAATCATGACTTGGTTGAATTCTCTCCGTAGATGTGAAGTTCCATTACCTGAGTTGACAGCCCTCTTATTTCTGAGGGGGAGGAAAAGAAGAGCTCAGCACCGTGGGGATGGTATTTTTGGTACTGATTTGGATAGTTAGTTAGTTAGTTAGTTAGTTCGGTGGTTGGTTGGTTGGTTGGTTGGTTGGTTAGTTAGTTAGTTAGTTAGTCGCAGTTCCAACTTCACAGCAACGGGTCGACCCCATTATGCTCCATTCCTGTGTCAGTGAATATCACACAAAACGCTCCCCACTGCCCAATGTGAAAAGTGGAAAAGACAGGAGTCTCGACAAACAACAGCCCGCACAAATACACTGTGCGTAATGCCGCCATCAGAATGTCAACACACTAGTCCCCCACGAAACACCCAGTTCATCTCTGATGGAATCGGCTGTCATTTTCCTAGCTGAATGTTTCCAAGATGTTCACCCACACAGCCCACGAAAATACAGTTCATCCCTGATGGCAGTGGCAGTCAACCAGAAGTCCAGCAGCCACGCATTTCTGCATAAGGCAAAAACAGGTCAACTTTTGGACATAGCCACCTGCCATCACTCCGAACATGCAGTCACGTTCCAAAAAACCTCAGGCAGACTCAAAAGCATTTCACACGAAACTCACAGCTCACAGTGTCGCGCCACGCACTCACTCAGTAGCAGGGCGACGGAACCATCAAGCCTCCTTAGTCGCCTCTTACGACATGCGTGGTAGGCTACAGTGTTGCTATTCTTTGCTTCCCTTATGGGCCCCGGCAACACACGGGAGGATTTGGATAGAAAGTTTCTACACCAGCCTCCATCCCATAGATGTAAGACCTTTACTTGGTGCCAACTACATGGATGCCAATCCATTGGAATTAAGAAGAGGTACATTGCACTGATCTCTTCCAGAGGATTCGACAGCCAACTAACCTTAACTCCTACGTATATAAATGCACACCACTTCTGTCTCCGTAGTCGTGTATTGTACAATAGCAACTGCACAGGACAGAAATAGTTAACATTGAAGGATTAGTTCCTGTATTCATTTTCTAATGTGTACTGACTACACATATTTACACATACTTTTGTTGTATGTTACAGAGAGTTATCGAAACAGATAGATATGTAATTAGACAATCCGGAAAGGTATACACGTCTATCTAGATAAGTTGGGAATCAGAAAGGTAGACAGACAAACTGACAGACAGACACAAACACAAGACACACATATACACACAGACAGATCAAGATAAAGAAACGCACGCACGAACATTCATACACTTACACACACACACACACACACAGACACACACACACACATGCACATTCATATACAGACACAAAGACACACACCAAGACACCTTCACATACACGCAGATACTGACACACACAGACACACATATCACAGACTTACAGACACACACACATAGACACAAAGACAAACACACACACAGACACACAGTCATATATACGTGGGAATATATGAAGGTAGACAGATGCGTTGACAAGTAATTATATTTAGATGTGCACATATCTACATAAATATTTGAGTGACAGGCAGGCATGTAAGTTGACAGAAAGCAGGCGTGCAGATACTATTTATTTAGATATGTGAATAAATGTAGTTACCAAACAATATCGCGGCTGACTTCCCACGTCCGAAGCTATAATAAAGATATATTCCTCGTGCTCCCAGCCTGTCCAGCAAAGAAGTCGCTTCCCTGGGGAAAACATGACACCTCGTTAGAACAACAGTAAAGCACGAATTAAAATCCACCTGACTACATGACTGGCGCCTTGCCGTCTTGACAGACGATAGTTTGTAAATTGGAGTTATACCACTCCATAACACAAAGCCTGGGTTGAATTTAGAGATCATGTGTTTTCCATGCATCATGATCAATCTCTCTGCCTGTCTAGTTTACTCCAGAGGAAAGGTAAGACAAATACGTCTGGAACAAGACGACCTGTAGAAGATTCCGGATCAGCAAAGCAACATTCTAACTGTCCGCCAGACGGAGCTTCCATTCTAGGCCAGCTGCCGACCAAGGCTTAGGGCCTGGTCTGCTCTGCCATGACATTTAGTCTTTAAGTTGCACTTCTTCGCACTAGGACAAGGCTTGTCCTAGTCCCAATTGCAATTCTCCGCCCAAAGCCATTGGCACAATGTGGGGTGTCGGGTTTGGTGAGCGCCGACCAAGATTCGGCGCTAACAGAAAGCAGATAGTACCGTCTACTGTCATACAGTCATTTCTGATTAAGACCTGACAATCTGACTACAACTGCAGATGCTATAAATAAAAAAAAAAATGCACGATTGCTTTGCCTGGCAAGCATTATCTATTAGTCGATTCTAACCGTTGCTATGTAAACAGAATAACTTCCTGTTAAGTGTTAGACTTCCGTGGATATAACATTCTACACATTCACACAACATCGACGATGTACATGATAGTTCAGCCAGAGTATCATTTATTTCTTCACTTCAAATGATATATAACTACAGTATGCACCTGACGAAATGCAGCGAAGTATTATTTATGCCAAGCAAGAAATCATGCAATATTTTATTTATAGCGTCTATGTTAAAATTCTCCGGTCTCCCTGACCTATAAGTTAAACGACTTTCTCCGTAATCCCATTTATCCACGTAGGATCTCGCAGCGCGCGAGAATTGGTAGCGGGACTTGCCGCGTTGGTGACTCACGGGATAAGTGAGCAGGCCGCTCAGAAAGCAATGGCAAACTACTGAGCGTAATCTTGCCAAGAAATCAACAACATCGGTAAAATGCTGGTGTTGACAGCGATGTCCTGTAAAGGGTATGCGAAAAAAAAAATGTTAACATTCAGGAGGAATACATTGTGTTGAACTGCATGCGTCCCAAATATCTGTATAACACCCTGAAAAGTTTTAAACCTCGTTAGAACAACAGTAAACCACAATTTTAAATCCACCTGAATCATCTGCAAGTGTCCCAAATATCGCTTTACATCCTGATATTCCCCTTGCCTCCCAGCGCGATGGTCATGCCTTCGAATCCTCATCAACAGGGATTGTTAAAATAGAACTGGTCTCTCAGGTCAGATCAGCGTAAAATCGATACCAAGACGTGTCATCAGAAGTAAAGGCAATCAGTGTGAAATTGATTACATCACCAATCCGATTAGTCTATAAAATCGTGGGGTTGTCACCATATTCTCATTTCATTCCAAGACGTGTTTTAAAAGTAAACTTGCATATCCTTTACAGGACGTCGCAGTCAACCCCAGCATTTTAAAGCTCTTTATAATTTCTTGGCAAATTTACGCTCAGTAGTTTGCCATTGCTTTCTGAAAGACTGGCACGCATACCATTGTATGAAAACCAGCGCAAGGCGGTCTGCTTCCAAACCGTCAGCAGCTGTGTTTAGAATGAATTATACCGAATTGCCAATTTTCAATATCGGCATACACCCACCCTGAATTTCCATTTGCCTCTCAGTCCGGTAGTCATGTGGTAGAATACTCGTCCATACGGATCATTAAAATGAACCTGGCCTCCCAGGTTAACTCAGCCTAATATAGATATCAAGAACTGTCATGGGAAGCCAAGATGGCTGGCGTTATACTAATCAAATCACCAATCGAGTGTGAATTAGTCTAAACAAATTTAGGGTTACCGCCACATGCCCCATTCACTCCGAAACTTGTAAAAGGGTTGTTTACTTTAACATTTCATTAACCAGGTCTTTCATCCACCTGAACCGTCAGCTATGGAATGTTAATATAATTCTTACATTGCCATTGTTACTTAACTATCGGTGGTAGAACTATATCTTAAGCTAGAATGAAACAAATAACAAATATTCAAACACATCAGAGTGCTATACAAGGCGTGGCATATTAGCAGCACCCAACCACGCCTCCTTTTTAAATTTGCGTAATGTTACCGATGCTGTTGAATGTAAAGCCTAGAAAATCACACACAAACAATGCATGTTGGAGTTGATTGCGACTCATGTGAAGGACTAATTAACTAACCAACTAACTAGCTAAATTACTAGCAAAGGCACTAATTATGTAACTAATTTACTAGCTAGATATTTAACTGACCAGCTAACTAACCAACCAACCAACCAACCAACCAACCAATTAACTAACTAACTACTAACTAACTAACTAACTAACTAACGAAATAATTAATTAGCTAGATAATGAATTAGCTTGCCAGCTAGCTAGCTAACTAACCAACTAGCTAGCTTGCTAACTAATCAACTAACTAAGTATCTAGCTAGCTATCCAGCTAACTAACTAGCTAACTAATCAACTAACTAACTAACTAACTAACTAGTTAGCTAACTTACTAATTAACAAACTAGGTAGCTAACCAGCCAAATATAGCAGTGCAATGTAGTTATGTGTTTGTATTTGTACTTGTTATTGATTAATATATACACTTTTAAGACACAAGAACCACAACAATTCAATGACAGTCCAGGCTAATGATATCACTTTGTTTTAAGGTGTGTATAATTCATTAATCATCGAAGAGAATTTAAACAAACAACTCTTAGACAATGGAGAAGATCTATGATCACTTACAGTCCCCTTGTTTCAAGAACGGATTGCAGTTGCTGTCTTTGGGTGCGATAAAGTCCATGCCATCTCCCTTAACACATTCAATTTCCAGCTGGGATCTCCGCCATTCCTCTTCACATAAGTCCTGTTTCGGTGAGTAGATAAACAAAAGTTACAGGTTTGGAGCAGAGGGCCTACTTTATTGCCTCGCCTCGCTTTGTCTTCTCCCGCAGAACGGCGATCCCCCCGCCAAAAGCATTAAGCGCGTGTGAATAAGATATATAAACATACCAGTTTCAACGTATACATAATAAATACAAGGTTATCGCTTAGTTTATTATCTGCCATTTGGATTGCAACACATCTAGGAGCAACATGAAAAATACATTCACAGGCAGTATTCACAGATATATAAGGCGAGGAGAAAAACAGAGAAATAAGAGAGATTATGACTATTTTACAAATCATAGATTAACGGCGAAATGACATTTAAAACATTTATCATATCGGTCTTCTGCCCTGTGTTCTTCATTAGGGCACAGTCCCTCGATCAAACAACGCCAAGCCGTCCAATCTTTTGCTATCTTCAGCAGTTCGGCCCCCCCCCCCCCCCCTGTATTTCTTCTCTAATTTTAATTCTCTACTCCGTGTATTTTTATATCTCTCATTACTTCTTTCGCCTTGTGAGTTCCAGGCAAAATTCAAGTTACATTGTCCTCAGGTTTTGTCAGTGTGTGTCCTACCAAGCGTTAGTATTTTTTCCTCGCCTCTAGGTTAACTGAAATTTCTTTATTTCTTTCCATAAGTTCTACATTGGTGATTCTGTCATACTATTTTATTCCCCTGTTCTATGCAGGCACTAATGAGTGAATTTGTGTAATTTATAAGTAATTCATTTAGTTGTCCATGTTACTGTCAGGTCTTAGTCAGATATGACTGAGCTACCGTATGACAGTAGACGGTACTACCTGCTTTCTGTTAGCGCCGAATGTTGGGCGGCGCTTACCAAACCCGACACCCCACATTGTGCCAACGGCTTCGGACGGAAGAGCGCAATTGGGAAGGTACAAAAGTTATCCTGGTGTTGAAATACAACCTAAAGACTAAATGTCATGGCAGGGCAGACCAGCCTTGGTTGGTAACTGGTCTAGGATCGAAGCTCCGATAGGCGGACAGTTAGAGCATTGCCTTGCTGATCTGGCAGCTTCTGCAGCTTGTCTTGTTCCAGACATATTGGTGTCACCTTTCCTCTGGAGTAAACTAGACAGGTCGAGAGAGGGATCATGCTGCATGGGCAACACATGGTCTCTAAATTCAGCCCAGGCTTTGTGTTATGGAGAGATAACCCAATCATACAAACTATCGTCTGTCAAGACGGCAACGTGCCAGTCATGTCCATGTTCCGGACTCACACAGTAGTGCCGATGTAACATTGGAGTGAACAAGCTAAGTTTAACTTCCTTTGACTTCCACACATTTTCTATTGCTATGAAAGCTCCTCATGTATTTTTTATTACAGTATCTCTATCTTTTATCCAAGTTTTGTCTACATTACTTCCCAAATAGGTGTATGATTCTGTGAGTTACCGGGGCCTGCAAGGGAAGCAAAGCAACAACGCAGTATTGTTTTGTTTCATTTTGTGTTACAACGCTGTGCTGTTTGTATTATTTTATATTAGAACGCAGGGTTGTTTTGTTCCATTGTATATTGCAACGCTTGGTTGTTGTTTATTTTCCACTTTGTATTACAACGAAGGGAGTTTTGTTACATTTTGTAATGCAACGCTGGGATATATTGTATCATGTTGTAATACAAAGTTCTGCTGTTTTGTTCTATTTTGTATTAGAGCGCTAGGTTATTTTGAGTTTTGTGAATTAGAACGCTGGGTTGTTTTGTTTCATTGTGTAATAGAACGATGGGTTATTTTGTTTCTTTGTGTATTAGAAAGCTGGGTTCGCTCCAAATGCGCCTTGGTCTGAAAGAAATATTGTTTCTAGATGTGTCACTTGGAAACGCCCGAAGATTTTGAAATAACAAAAGAGTTTAATCCACATGTTTTAATCGGCAGTCATATATGGCATTGGGGGAGGGGGAGAAAGTTTAAATTATGGGTATCAATATACACATAACACGCAATGAAGAAATCGCAACGTACGAAGTCTTCACCATGATTCCTTGAAGACAACCCCTGCCCAATGTGGTATTGTCAGAAACGAGGCAATTTCTTAGATTGGCAACATCGTTGTCAGACTAACATTTGGCTCATCAACATTGCGGGGTTGACCCATGGTTCATCAACATTGCAGGGTCGATCCATGTCTCGTCGACATCGCTAGACGTATATTTGATTCTTCACCACCACTACTAAACTGACCTGTGATGGTTATCAACAATGCTGGCCTAACCTGAATGATGACGCCTCTAGCGTGCTGGAAACACCCTTGTCTGACAGTGTCCAGTCTTCTGTCTAATGCACTCACAATAAGCGCATATGAGATTGGCGATATCTAAAAGAAAACTCCAAATTACGCTGCTGTAGAAAGTTATTTACTAAGACATGTAATATCCTGGAGTAGTATAGTCAATGGAAGACCAGTGAATAGTTACCAACATAATTGTCTGTAGTGTGGTGATGGTAAAAGGTGCGGAACGCGCAGACGGCACTGAATGAGTCTATTAGAGTGGAAAACACACAAGTGACTATCTATTGAACTTCTTGGCACTGTGTCAGCATTGATTTATGATCTCTTTTTGTTATAAAGCGAACTTTGTAGTTATTTTGAACGACGAATACATTTTTGAAAGCCTACATTATGTGGATTAATACCTTTACTGTATTGATCATTGCTTTCTGTACTCAACTTTCCATTCTAATAATATATCAAACATGCGTGTCTGTATATGTGTATGCATATATCTAATGCCTTGCCAACTGGTGTAGACGACGATGCTCTACCATATCTGGCGATTTATGGCAGAACATATCACTTCATATGCTGATGTGTTTCCCATGTCATGGTGAAAGACCTTCAGGTATTTTCCCCTTTTGCCTTCCTTATTCCCCCCCCCCCCCCCCCCATTAATTTAGTTGTAGTTGTGTACAATATATTCCTGTTATTCTTTTCTCATATCGTGACCGGAAATGATGACCTCTTTACGATGTTCGTAATATAGTGTGTGTGTGTGTGCGCGCGCGCGAGCGCGCATGTGTGAATGCGTGTGCGGGTGTGCGTGCACGCGCGCGCGTGTGTGTTTTAGCATTTTTAGAAAGATTAAGATAGATCATTATGGGTGCCCAATTTATTTTCTGCGTTCGTCAGTAAAACCATACATGTATGCTGTAAATATTTTCTAGGCAATTTTACGTAAAGTAATTTGCCAGTACTTTCTGAACAACCGACGCTCATACCATTGTTAAAAAACATCGCAAGGCGATTTGCTTATCTGATCCTAATGATTTGCTAACCAGTATGCGGGATTGTGAAACGTGGTCACTGCCTGTTCGCCTCAGGCAGA
>JACEFZ010014429.1:0-33047 GCA_014155875.1 Cepaea nemoralis
GTCTCCCTGATGTCAATGTTGATTTTCACTGACTGTGGCTGAGTCTGCCAGTCCGAGTGGACGGGGCTTGTTTACCGCCCTGGGGCTATTATCTCTCCCTGTGTCAATGTTGTTCATGCCTGGGTGGTTTTATTTCACTCACTGGCCCAGTTCATTGTTGATTCAGTCTGGGTCTACCTGGGCAAGAAGGTGCCAATGCGTCTGTGTGGTGTCATAGCCCGTCTGGGTCAGCAGTTTTCTAAGGTGTAGACTAATTTAAATTATCTAGTTATGTCCATCTCAAGTCTCCCATTTTACTTGCCATCTGCAAGCTTACGTCATGGCTAGAGGCTTTTGTGAATAATCTTACCTCACGACTAGATAGCCTTGAAGTAGCGTGATTAATTCATTCTTTCTCAATTTGGCCTCTCAAATTTGGAGACTGAGAAAAATATTCTGGGATGTTAAGGCGGCATTTCGCGACAACCACAAACTGCTTTCTTGTCTCTGAATAGTACCTAATAGCTACTCCAAGTAGCTTAGTTTCAGAAATGTCATTGCTCTCATCAATCAATAAGCTGTATTTACTTTTACCAATATCAGCTGTCAAGTCTGTTGTGAAATATGGTGCAAGTACATTTGAAATAACTGCTCTGCACTTAATTCTCCTAAGCTTAAAGTTCTTGCAACCTTTGCTGTCACCAAAGTGTACCTTGCAGAGTTCACTTAAATGGTCAACAACGCGAAGCGAACAATGGCCAGCTATGAACAAACTCATGCATCCTTCTGTTTCTTTGACATCATCTTTCAGTTTGTCAAATGCAATTGTTTTTTTTTTTTGTTTTTGCCTTTGTGTACTGAATGGTTGTTCGGCTTTCTGATGTTTCGTTGTATTCTTGTGCCTCTCAACAACGCGAAGCGAACAATTGCCAGCTATGAACAAACTCATGCATCCTTCTGTTTCTTTGACATCATCTTTCAGTTTGTCAAATGCAGTTGTTTTTGTTTGTTTTGTGCCTTTGTGTACTGAATGGTTGTTCGGCTTTCTGATGTTTCGTTGTATTCTTGTGCCTCTCAATATAATTTAACCTGGCTGCAATTGAACATTTGCAATATTTGCAAAAACACTTAGTATTATCCCCTTCTACTTTTAACAACCATTTTTGAAATCTCGTGTCACTGAGCCACTGTTCTCTGAAATGTTGACAATATTTCTTGCTCATGGTGAAACACAAATAAGCTTAAATGAAAGGATCATGTAGACCCACAAAATTATGAACTCGATTACAAGCTAATGTATTGTCGTTTGGACTTGTCTGCAAAATGGCGTTCGCTTTCAGCTAAATCGTATTAAAGGGAGTTAAATTAGTTGAATATTGCGCGGTAACGTACTAAGACTGTTTTACTCCCTCGCTTCAGTTCAAATTCGGCTTTTTAGTGTTCCCAAAATGAATTTTAAAGTAATTTTTACCCACCCCAAAAAAGCACCAACAAATTTTTGTGAAGCACTAAATTTACGCGGCCGCGCTAAAAGGAAAATTTTCGCACTAACTGACTTGAAAAAGCACTAAATTTAGCGCGAAAAGTACTAAAATGGCAACACTGACAGCTTGTAGCCTCCCTATTGCGCTCCTGCGCCTGAAACCGCTGGCACAATGTGGGGTGTCGATTTTGGTGAACGCCGCCCAAGATTCGGCGCTAACAGAAAGCAGGTAATACCATCTGCTATAAAAAATCTAAATGTAAAGGAACAAACAAACAAACAAAGAATAATCAAGCCAACCAAAGTTAAATGACGTTCTTTTAAGTTAGGTAGGACACGACACAGAGAAAGTCTCAAGGAGTCCAGCTTGCAAATTACTTCATTTCATCTAGGGAAATTGTCAAAATTGGCATCTGAAATGTTAGAACCATGTATAGATTTGGGAAAGACAGCACAAGTGATAGAGAATATTAAATACTGTGAGATGAGCACATTGGATTATGGGAAACAAAATGGCACAGAGCAAACAGGCTTCTAATCTCAGGCTAGCTAAACAGTGGTGTTCTCAGGTCCTAAAACTATCTAATGAGGCAGAAAAAGCAGTAATAGAGTGGGGAGTAGTGAATTAGAGAATAATAAAAGCAACACAAAAAATGTGGACATGAATGTAATCCGTTGTTCAATCAATCATGTGCCATGCCGGAAAGCGTGGGCGGTCATGACTCGTCATTTCACTCAATCACCAGAGTCGTGGATCAGCTCAGTGTTCCTGTCTCGACCATGCCATGTGGCCAAGTCATCCAGGTGTTTACTTCTCGGTCTTCCCCATGGTCTGTTCCCTTCAATCTTGCGAGTTGTCACCAAGTTCTCAAATTCATTTCTTCTCACTTGTTAAGCACCCACAAATGACGAGGATGAAACAATTACGGAGAAGTGTCATAATCTCCCCACCAGTTCTACCGCGTCGTCGTCAACGACGCCTGGCAATTACGGCCAGGTCCGCCTGTGAGCGACACTAACCACGCTGTGACAGGAAGGGTCAGTCGGTGCATGCGTGGGACATGGAGTCCACGCAGGGACACAACCCCGACTAGCGAGAACTCACAGCGGTTAGCGCCAGACGGCTTGGGACGGTTGTACAGGACAGACGGCTTGAATGGTGCTCGTATGACTTGTGTGTATGAACGCCAATAGATAGAAAGCCTGTGTGAGTATAGGAGACTGTGCGCCTGGTATGTAGGATTGTGAGTTGTATACATTGCATTTATATATCTATTGATTGTATAATGGCATCGATATTGAAATTTCGCGATGCATGTAATGGTTGTGATGAGTGAGAAGTGTGAATAAAGTGTTTGAATTGTATTTGCAGTGTGTCACGTAAAGTCATTCTGTAACAGTGTTTGTATCACGTCTGTTAGTGATTACGAGCCTGTGTTATTGCTGAATGCAAGATTCTGACAGGTGTGAACGTGGGTGCATCGTCCAGCTTGAACCAGTTATAAAATAGATGCGATTGCGAATGTATCGTCCATCTTTGAACTAGTTGTAAAATAGGATTGAGTGTGTGTGTAAGCGGAAAGTTTTGGAAAGAAAGCAACATGGAAAGTAAGTTGTTGAATGTGTTGAACGGACAACAGTGCGACTAACAAACATACTTGACAGCACACAAACCTACAAAACTTAGTTGACAACGCATACACCACATAAACATACATGTCCTAATATTTTCTTCTTCCACATTTTTTCTAGAGTAGGGTTTCCTGATACCATTCTCTCAGATCGGGGAAGCCAGTTCATAGCTGCAGCCACTCAAGCCTTTACTAGAATGTTAGGGGTAAAGCAGTGCTTTAATAGCCCATACCACCCTCATTCTACGGGGATTGTAGAAAAGATTAACGGTGATCTCAAGCATATGCTATCAAAAGTTACCCAGGAACACCCTGAAGACTGGGATACTTATTTACCTGCTATACTATTTGCATATCGCAAAGTACCTCATTCCAGTACAGGTTTCTCACCATTTGAACTTGTATATGGAGCCAAACCACGCGGCCCATTATCTATGTACCATTCTATGTTAACTGAAAGTGTAAATGTACATAAACCAGTATCATCATATGAACATGTAACATCATTGCGAGATAGGATTATGAAATCTTGTGTATTGGCTAAAGAAGCACTGAAACAATCTGGTGCTATTTACAGACAGTATGCAAACAGAGGAAATAGAACAATAACACTGACACCTGGACAAGACGTACTACTTCTTTTGCCAAGCGACAGACACTTACTGACAGACTCATGGTAAGGACCGTTTAAAGTACTGAGACAAATCTCGACAGTGGACTATGAGATCGCAATAAAAGACAAACAAAAAATATTTCACATCAACATGTTAAAACCGTACTACAACAGAGACGAAGACCAGGACGAGACAGCAGCAAGCACAACGATAGTGGACCACACAGACGATGACGAGACCGACGAAATACTGACCCCCATCACTTGACACGACAAACAATCTGCATGACATCAAAATAAATCCTAATCTGACTCAGAGACCGACAATTACAGACAACTGTTACAAGACTACAGTAGTATTTTCTCCAACCATCCAGGACAAACAGACTTAGTGCATCATCACATTATTCTGACATCCAACACACCAATAAAGTGCAGACCATACTCCATTCCCATACACTACAAAGAGAAATTACACCAAGAAATTCTAGACTTAGAGAAGAATCACATCATCAGACGATCACAATCACATTTTTGTTCACCGATAGTGATTGTGAAAAGAAGGACAACACCATACGACTCTGTGTTGACTATCGGAAACTTAACAATATCACACAGTTGGATTTAGAACCAATGAGAAACTGTGAAGACATACTGACTGAACTGACAGATTCTAGATACTTTAAAAAACTGGAAATGACGAAAGGGTATTGGCAAATACCGGTACATCATGACAGCATACATCTGACAGCATTTGAAACACCCTGGGGACTATACGAATGGTGCAAGCTTCCATTCAGGCTAGTTAATACCCCTGCGACATTTGTACGGATGACAAGACTTCTACTGACAGACATACCTAATATAATTCCGTACATGGACGACATTTGTATACATACGAAGACTATGACTGACCATGTAACAACATTACAGCAGACATTTGACCGTATCAGACACCACGGACTGACAGTCAAACCATCGAAAGTCGACATAGCCTACCAAGAAATTTCATTTTTGGGTTATAAAATTTGTAATGGCTTTGTCACTACTGACGATAACATCGTGTCAAGAATTCTTAAATTGTCGCTTCCGACAACAAAGAAAGAATTGAAAGCCTAAAATCCGAAAGTCCTAGGTCTGTGAAATTATTACAGACAGTTTATACCAAATTTTGCTACGCTGACCGAGTGTTTCACTAACCTACTAACGAAAGACAAACCTAACAAAATTGTAAACAGCGAATGCCTAAGACCTGCATTTACAAAAGTGTTATCCTACTTTTCTAGTAACCCGATTCATAAATTACCAAATTTGGACACTAATTTCAGATTGAGAACTGATGCGAGCTCCATAGCGATTGGAGCAGTATTATTGCAAGAACACGACCAAATTCTTCACCAAGTGTATTACGTAAGTCGGAAATTAAAACCAAGAGAAAAAAATTGGTCGACGCCTGAAATTGAGGCCCTTGCTCTTGTGTACTCTGTTAAAAAATTATCCAGGTTTCTTCTTGGGAAACATTTCATGGTCGAGACAGACAACAGTCCGTTGACAATTATCACGACTGGAACTCCTACTAACCACAGGGTAGCAAGATGGTCACTATTACTGCAAGATTTCAGTTTTGAAGTCAGGCATATCCGCGGCACACAAAATACGATTGCCGACCTTCTTTCCAGATGTCCTTACGACACATCCGAAAGCCTAATTGTACCAGAGCGCACACAGCAGATCAATAAGTAATCTGCAGATTAGTATATCGCTCAGCAACACGGCGAATAGTGAAATCATTTCAGAAACGCTGTGTAGAAATTGTGATAGGGACAATGTCCCAATGTAAATATAGTATATATATCTTATAATTATGGTAGTAATTGTGATGAATACTTGTGTGGTATGTGATCGAAAGGGAATATTATCTTAAATATGTATGAACATTGTAACGAACAGTGCTACGTGATTTCAAGACTTACTTTACTTGAACTGTTCGAGTATCCATAGTACCTGCTGAGCAGAGTGTTCCGACTTGTTTTAATCTGTGCGAGAGGGACAGGGACATCTGAATTCTACAGAACACTTTAATCCATACTTCGAAAGAAAGAGTTCATCCAGCAGCTGTTCTTATGAACTGTGTATTCCGTTCGTTTATATAACATCCGACGGAAGAACATTGTGTTAGCTACATCTTAACACACCAGCTGTGTACTTCCGGTATTTGTGTAATTAATTTAAAAACTAGCAAACTATAGTGTAATTCTCACAAAGAATTGACGTTTTATATAAACTTTGTGAGCTGAAATTGTGCATATACTAATTGTATGTAAGGATTCTGATAGATGTAATCTGAGAATCATAAGTTGATTAACTTGTTCATAATAGTGACAGTTGGTTAACTATTGTCAATAAGCATCAAACTATGACGCTTAGAAATTGATTTACTAATGTAATTTATTTTCTTTGAAAGCATGTTGCAATTATCGCCCATAGATTTTGTATTGTTTCACTGATTACAACCAAGGGAAACAATGGAAATTAGTGGTAATGTGTGACAGGTATAGAAACCGTCCTCATGTTGCCAGATTGGCAACACATCAAGATGACATCAACTATGCATGGGAGATATTACGGCCAGGTCCGCCTGTGAGCGACACTAACCACGCTGTGACAGGACGGGTCAGTCGGTGCATGCGTGGGACATGGAGTCCACGCAGGGACACAACCCCGACTAGCGAGAACTCACAGCGGTTAGCGCCAGACGGCTTGGGGCGGTTGTACAGGACAGACGGCTTGAATGGTGCTCGTATGACTTGTGTGTATGAACGCCAATAGATAGAAAGCCTGTGTGAGTATAGGAGACTGTACGCCTGGTATGTAGGATTGTCAGTTGTATACATTGCATTTATATATCTATTGATTGTATTATGGCATCGATATTGAAATTGCGCGATGCATGTAATGGTTGTGATGAGTGAGAAGTGTGAATAAAGTGTTTGAATTGTATTTGCAGTGTGTCACGTAAAGTCATTCTGTGACAGTGTTTGTATCACGTCTGTTAGTGATTACGAGCCTGTGTTATTGCTGAATGCAAGATTCTGACAGAAGCTTTAAAACAATAACAAAGGAAAATAATACTTCAAGAGATGATGAAAAGACGATGGCTCTGGATATGACATACGGTAAAAAAAAACAACCTGAGAATAGTATAACTAGACAGGTTTTGTCTGTAATTCACAGGGCAAATGCAACAGAGGAAGACATATGTTATACAGTAAGAAACTCTAAAAAATTGTATAACTACGAGTATTTCTTCTTAACTTTTCATCTTTTGTTCTGGCAACATCTCTTTGCTTCGTTGATGAATGGAGCTATTACTATTAGCATTTCCCATAGCTCAGTTATGCTTTGTATTTTTGCTATTGCTGTCAACTACGACATACGAGTAAATTAACTGAAACAGACAGTGGAATCGGCCAGTTTCACCTTCCGCTTTCCGCTTCCGCACGTGCTCTGCGTTTGACACATCTTTCAGCGGCTAGCGAAGAGAGAGTGGGGAGGAGAAGGTAAGAAATAGGAGGGCAGGCGCCAGGAGAACAAGACGAAAAGTGGAGAGACTAGGTTTCAACCATGTAAGAGTGGGATACTGGAACTGTCGTAGTGCCAGGCAGAGAGGCCCTGTATTGGAGAGGCTAATATATGATTTTGATGTCCTCATGCTCCAGGAGTTAAATACAGACAAATACCATTGCCCTGGGTACGTCAGTTATATAAACCCCACAAGGTCTGCTGGTGAAGAAAGGAGTGAAGCATGTGGCACTTGACTTGAGCCAGTGGAATCATAGTGCAAGAGAGGTCCAGGGTATGCAAATGGAGATTGGTGGCCTAAGTTGGAACATCATAAATGTATATGCCACAGTGGACTGTTTTGTCAGAAAGGAACAATGGGACTGGCTTAAGGAATTAGAGGACTTACCAGGTGATAGGCTACTCATATGTGAAGACTTCAATGCGAGGAACAGAGATTGGGACAGTAGTGGAGAAAACCGACAAGGAATTGCACTTGCGGATGCCATGGTGGACTCCGATGTGGTCTGCATAAATGATGGTAGGCCGACTAGAATGGCAATGAGGCCTGGCGATGCAGATACTGCTATTGATTTGGCACTTGTCTTCCAGTCATCAGTCCTTGATGTAAAGTGAACTGTTTTGAATGACCATGGGAGTGATCACAAGCCATGCTCAGTCCTGATCTCTAAGTCCAGGAAAGTTAAGGCTGGGAGAGCACGCACGACCTTCCGGTATGAGTGGACCGACAGCCTTCTTGGACGCCTCAGACAGGGGGCATGCAATAGGACTGTTAAAACTCCTTTTTTGCATCCCCCATGGTGGACCCCAGAAGTAGACAATGCGTGGAAAGCAAAGAGAGCTGCAGTGAAGCAGCTAAGGAAAGTGCGACAGACACCCCGAAGCTCACGAAAGGAAGTGGACATAGCGGAACATGACAAGAAAGACAAAGTGGAGGCTCTCAAGCGCTGTGCTGCAGAGGCCAAGAAAGTAAAATGGGAATGTTTTATGAAGGAGATTGGAGGTGATAAAACACTGCATACATTCTGGAAACTGCACAGACAAATGCAAAGAAAAGATCTGCCTATGACAGTGGGAACAATTTATAAAGAGGATGGTGTACGAGTGACAACAGACAAGGAGAAAAGGGGGGGGGGGGCATTTCTCCAGAGATTTATAGAGCAGACCAATCATAATGATGCGGATACCAGGGATGAAGTTAGAGAGGAATTATCTGGCACAATGGAGAATATGCCTTATGAAGACATCATACGGGTTGAAGATGTTAAACATATTTTGAAAAAGGCAAAAAACACGGCACCAGGGCCTGATGGTGTCAGGTATGGCCACATGAAGGCTTTGAGCGATGTAGACCTGAAGGAGATGGCCGACTGCTTTAATCAGTGCATTAGGACAGCATCAGTACCGCAGGATTGGTTGCATAGCTATCTCACCCCTCTCCCAAAACCATTCAAGGATCAGTCAAAGCTTAGAGGCTTTAGGATCATCACCCTTCAAAATACATTTGGGAAGGTTTTAGAGAAGATAGTCGCTGTTAAGCTGCAGGATGTTTTGGAAAGGGGGAAGCTTCTTACAAGAGGCCTGGGGAGCTACAGGCCAGGAAAAGATACCTGGTCAAATGCAGCCACTTTTGCCTTTGACGTTTATGAGGTGTTCCAGAGTAGACAGGAAACGATGGCGGCAGCACTTGATCTCGAGGATGCGTACAATAGAGTTCGCTATGATATTTTGATGACCGCACTGATGGAGAAGGGGTCAATCCCTGGTTGGTGAACTGGATAGCGGCCGTCCTGCATTCTCGTCGGGTTGCTCTCTGTCTGGGGCATGGACCTCAGAGCCACATATTTTAACCCCGGGACTGCCACAGGGATCTGCAATCTCACTGGTGCTCTTTAACTCTTTCGCTACCGTGATCCCATCTGTGGGCACGTTGTATTTCCTGAGATGGCAGTCCGCCGTTTTAGTGCCACAAAATGATCAGTGGTTTATTTCACATATTTCTGCTCCGTTTCGGAATTTTAAGTTACAGTAAACTAAAAAGTAGTACAGCCGAAAGATCTCTACGCCATCTCGGAGCGGTCAATCGTTTTCTAATTTTGGATTCTTGTGAATTTTCAGTTTTAAGGTAGTGTTAATTTGTTTGTTTTGGTTTTTCACAATGGAAACGCCCACCAGTTTGCGTCCACGTAGTATGACTTGAGATCAAGCTAGATTATTGTTTATAATAATATGTGAATGTGAATATTTAGAAAGTAGTTTTAGTTGTGTCTAAAGTTTTAGCACGTGGTGATAAAGAAAAACCAGTGAATGTTCGTCAACAGCTGAGTGTTTGACAACGAAGCACGAATGGCTGAAGTTTACGTCTGTCATTATTGCTATGGGACTTGATCCAAGACCATGTATCAAAGACTACCGGTGTACAAGTGCACATTTATATACTCCTTGGTATGTGGCACTGCCACTACGTTTCCAGTAATCAATTAGAAAATTATAATATATTTATCACACCATGTTTCATGTATGTCAACCTGAGGGTACCCAAAAAAAAAAAAAAATTTATCCTCTTGTTGACTCTGAAGAATATCCAGGAAGCATTTTACCCATTTGAAAATGTGTCCATTGATGATATGATTATTTGGTGGAAGGGCTAAACAAAGCTAAAAAAAACCATGCATTGTTGTCTCTACCAAGTCTGTAGTTAGAATTGTTGAGAGCGGATTGCGAAAACCGCAAAGCAAGCTGAAGATGGTCTCCATGAAAATAAACGGCGATGAATGGCTGCGACAGAATGGACCAAATGGTTGGATATATAATATCCATGATAGGAAAACCATTACGTGGTGGAAGAATATCTACTACTAGATCTTTGAAATTGCACAGATCAATGCTCACATCCTACATTCCATATGGCAAACAGAGAAAGGAGGAAAAAAATTGTTACAGAAGGATTTCAAGTAAAGGAAAGTGCTCATCGCGAAGTAGCTCAGAGTATTCCTGAAAGTTTGACACTCTGCCTGCCGAAGAATTTCAGTCTGTTGCAGGAAATTATGCCGAAAGATTTACATGAGCCAAGCATTTAATAGAATTTGTCGGTGTCAATAGAGACTGTGTTTTTTGCAGCACTCGAACTAAACGACACTTTGCAGCACTCGAACTAAACGACACATATCATCTTTTGTTTGCTCCGGCTGTACTAATAGACCAGACTTGTGCGCCAAAGTTTGCGTTGCAGCCTATCACAAATAGACTGCCACATATAGTAAATAAAAACAAACAGACATGACAATTAAATGTAAATCTGCCAAGTGTTTTCCTAATTTTTGTCTGAAAAAAAATATACATGATTCAGAATCTGCGGCGAAACTTCTTTTCGGATGGTTGATTGGAAGCAATGGTGTTTATAGTTTAGAATAGTGTTGTTTGTTCAGTAAATTCAATTGGATTAGCAGTGATCAGGATATTGGATAACAACGCCCCTCGGTAAGTACAATGTTTACATTATTTTTACCTCTTTTTAACAAATTATTTTAGAAGTTATATTATTATTTGTATTTTATTTACAACATACAGCAAAAATTCTCCTACCAACATATTCCTTGTGCTATCTCCTTTATTTTGATATATAATACAACATTTCTGCTACAATTTTAACCATTTTCATAACATTATTGCGACATACACCAATTTCCAGATTTCGGCCATTAGTTTTTTTCATTTGTGTGAAAAGACATGGTTCAGAATATGCACCAAAACTTCCTTTGGGTGATTTAAATGAGCAATACTGTTTATATTCTTGAAGACAAGTGGTGTTTGTTTGATTATTCAGTAAATTAAACATGATTAGCAGTATAGGAGTGTAGAAAACACATTCTAAGTGCAATGTTTACATTATTTTTACCTACTTTTGTCCAATTATTTTACAAATTATATTATTATTTTTATTTTATTTACAACCTAAAGCAAACATTCTCCTACCAACATATTCCTTGTGCAATCCCCTTTATTTTGATATATAATACAACATTTCTGCTACAATTGTAACCATTTTCATAACTTTACTGTGACAGACCCCACCTTCAAGATTTCAGCCATTATTGTTTGTCATTATTTGTGAAAAAATACATGGTTCAGAATATGCACCAAAACTTCTTTTTGGGTTACTTTAATGCGCAATACTGTTTATATTCTTGAAGACAAGTGGTGTTTGTTTGATTATTCAGTAAATTAAACATGATTAGCAGTATAGGAGTGTAGAAAACACCTTATATGTGCAGTTTTTTAAATAATTTTTACCTCTTTAATTTCATTTGTTATTATTAAACCTCTCATTATTGTCATAATATTTGTAACCTATCAATTAATTATTAACACTGTCATGTTCCTTGTGCAATCCTCTTTAATTTGATATGTAATACAATAGGTCTTCTACCACCTTAACCGTTTTAAAAGCATTATTGTAACACACCCCTAGTTCCAATTTTCTGCCATAAATGTCTGTTTGGTCACAGCCCAGTTTTTGTTTGGTAGTGAAAGAGTTAATGTGTATACGAGCAAGATTGCAAACATAGAAGCACCAGGGGTTGGAAGGATTCTAACATTTGCAAATGATATTCTTGCATACAGGCAGGGGAGAAATAGGGATCTAACAGCCCAGGAGCTACAGTCAAAGTGATTGACTGGTGCACTGAAATGAGTGCTGTCATCCACCCGGAAAAGGCGGCTGTGTTGTGGTGCTCTCTGGACAACAGGATTGTGAGAGCTGATGCCCCAAGCCTCACGATAGATGGCAGAAGCGTCAACAGAGAGAACAAACTGAAGTATCTGGGAATCACATTTGACAGGAGTCAAGGACCAGGTGGAGACGGTTGTGACAAGATCTTAAAAGGGACTCAATGCACTTAAAACTATGGCTGCAATGGACACAGAGCAGAGAATGCTCTTTACACTATACCAGCACTTGATCCTCTCAGTGATTGATTATGGACTAGGACTGTTCACTGTCTCAAAGAGTCAGCTGGTGAAATTAGAGCGCATACAGAACGAAGCTATGCGGGTCATTATGGGATGCACCAGAGACACTCCAGTAGTGTGTATGCGTTACATCCTTGGTCTGCCTACTGTTTCTGGTAGGCACAAGGTGATGCAGGCGAAGGCATACCTCAGAGTAGCTGCAGACACAGACCACCCGTTGCATGAGGCGCTGGACGTAGTTAAGGGTCAGAGACTGATAAGAGGGAAATCATGGATGGCTCAGGCGGAGGATACGATCATACAGGTGTGCCCCATGTAGAACATCAGACGAGGAGAGAAGTGGGTCAGAGTGCCAGCCGAGCAGTCAGACTCGTGCAGAGTTATAATCACATTGAGCAGGGAGTGGCCAGCAGGGGCCACGGAAGTGGTATTTTCAGCAACTAATTCGGGGTAATTCTTGCCCGGGTGATGTGATTATCTACACAGATGAGTCGGTGTTGAGAGGTAGGAGAAGTGCCTGGGGGTTCTTAGCAAAAGCTAATGGTCGGCATTTGGTGCAGGAGAGCCTGGCGTATGATGACACATCTAGCTTAAGAATGGAGGTGGAGGCGGTCAGTGCAGCTTTCCGCTGGATAGAGAAGACGACAAATACACACATTGTAATTGTAACTGACTCAGAAAGCATGCTGAGGAGGGTGAGAACAGGCAAGCTTCGTGCAGAGTGGCTTGCTTCGCTTCGGAGGTCACAGGTAGCAAGCATCACCTGGATCTTTTCTCCGGGGCATGCCGGTGTGCTGGGGAATGAACAGGCAGACAGATTGGCTGGCTCGGCAAAACTTGGTGGAGTATTGATACATGACAAGACAGACGTGGTTGCGGCCTTGTGGGAGCACGTGTACACCTCGGAGGAGCAAATGGATCACCATAGTCTGGTAAGAATGAGACAGCGAGGTGTGACGAGGGGATCTGGCCGACGATCGACGCTCAGAGGAAAGGCGAGACGGACATATAATCAGATTGCTACTGGAACTATTAGTGTTGAAACTCTTCGCTGGCTGCTGAGGATGGGGACGGAACGCTTATGGGAATGTCCCGAATGCTGTGATGTCGGTTCCTAAATCAATCAATCAGTCAATCACTTTCCGCTTTCGTTTACTCCTTGGATCAGCGTGTAAACAGCCCCATTGCTAACTTGTTAGATTTTGTCCTTCACAATAACTGCGGCAGTGATATGAAATCAGACTATAGTACTCATCAGCAGACAGAGTTGGTGTCAGACCCAACAACGTTTGTACCTTTCTGGTCAATGCCACATGATAATGATAGTTGATACCATTGGCATGTAATGACGTAGTCGGAACCAAGGACAAACAGCAACTGCCACTACTATTATCACTACTAAAGAAGTTAGCTGCATATCCTTTACAGGACGTGGCAGTCAACCCTAGCATTTTTTGGCCGTTTGTGATTTCTTGGCATCCCGGGAATTTTAACCCGGTCAACAAATGCCCGCAGAAGTCGGATGTGTCGGCCTAACGGCGCAAGAACGCAGCTCTGCTGTAAACAGGCACAACGCAATGGGGGGGGGGGGGGGGGGGGGGGGGAATGGCATTCTGACATATGGTGAAAGGGTGCATGTGGCCAATACAGGTTGAGAACCACAGTTCTAGATACACCGTTCTCAGAATTTTTTAAGTGAACCCTATCCTAGCCAGCGTCTTTCCATTACTTCTGAATTCGCTGTAGTTCTCTTCCTCAGTTTTGCTTTAGTGATTGTCATACGGTTTTAGTTCGTTGACTCTGTCCACGTACAAGTCAATGCATGTGTGTTGTTTATTTTAAATTGTTTTAATCCTTCTATATTTGTCCGATCTATGTAACAGAGCTGATTTAGCGTAAAGTTAATTACTCTAAGGTAGGATTTTATTTAATGTCTTTTGACTTCAACAATTCTACTAGGTACTATGCAAGTTCTTCTTGCCTTTATACGCTTATTTTAATATCTCTTTCTGATTCCTTATCTATGTCTACATTACTAAGTAAATAAGTGTATAATTCCAGCTCTTGAAGTAAGGTTTCACCAAAAAAGATTGGGAGAGTTTTGATTGGGAGTTGCAGCAAAGAACAAGCAATATCCAGTTATTAAGTACAGAACCACACCTATTCCCACCCCAGCAATAAAAGAACCTGTCCCTCTGTATGCCAAATCCAATTGTATTTATAAATTTACATGCAGGTGCCAGTCTACCTACATATACCCAATTGGATTGACAGAATAATAAACAAAGATGCTGGGAACCTGGCCGACACTCCACAAACCCCTACATCACCGATTGGACGGTACATTTTGCAAACTGGTCACATGATTGGTAGGGACAATGCATTTTGCGTGTTATTTAACACACAAAATGGTCGCTTGTTAAAGGTCGCTGAAGCAATTGCCACTAACAAGCAGAAGCCAGTTTTGTGCAAACAGAAAGACATGATAGTCAGTGTAAAATTATAGTGGTAGACAATTGAAATTACTATGTGAATATATGTATATTTCAGCTTGAAGGATTTATTTAATCCTTTCAGTTTATGTTGTATGATTTCATCAGTATGTACCTGATGAGATGCAGCAAAATACGTCAGGCAATAAATCATGCAATCTATTGTTTGTGTCTTCGTTATTCAAATTCACTATGGGAAAACATTGTTGTATTATCTGCAACAATAAGAAACAGACAAACAGCTTTAATTGGTCATGTGATGAAAAGAGAGACATTTGAGAACATTGTAACAACTGGAAAGAACAGGCAAAAAAGCAGAAGCAGACCAGAAGAAATGATGCTGGATGGACTGAGACGGTGGCATGGAGGAATATCATCAACAAAGTTGATCCAGAACACAGAAGATGGAGATCCGTGAAGAGGTACGATCTAGGCACATCATGCCCTCTGTATTACACAGAAAGATTTCTTGGGATGTATCATCATAGTGGATAACCATGGCAGCTTCTTCTTTCATTCACCAGACTTGTTAGCTTAAGATGCCCAGCGAGGAGGTAAAGAGTGTAATCAAAGCGAATACCACGGCAGCTCCTTTCATTCACCAGACTTGTGTTAGCTTGAGATGATACCCAGTAAAGAGGTGACGAGAGGGCTTGGTCTGTATAAACCCTGACCCAGGCTCATGAGTTCTCTGTGTCCCATAGAAAGACTCCTCACATAGCTTAATCACATGGTCACCCCTTCCTTCTTCCTTGTGTTAACTTAGGATGCACCAGCAGAACCCCTGATCAAGGCACATCAGAACTTCTGTATTCCATAGAAAACAAGAAAAAGGTAAGTTCCATGTTCTTTACAGGACGCTGCAATCAACTCTGACATTTACAGGCTAACTTTTTTTAAAAATTTCATATCCCTTACAGGACGTGGCAGTCAACATCAGCATTTTTCAGCTGCTGTTGATGTATTAGGCAAGATTACGCTAAGTAGTTTGCCACTGCTTTCTGAGCGACCCGCTCACATACCCCATAAGTTACCAATGCGGCGAGAACTGCTACAGATTCTTGCGCACGTTACGTTACTCATGAGAATATACAGGATTACGAAGAAAGACGTCAACTCCTAGGAAAGCGGCTGATTTACCCAAAAATTTCATATTCAGTATGCTTTCTGAATGCCCGACGCCTCATGCCATCAAAATCAACACAAGGGATCTTTTTCCAAATCGCCCAAAGCCGATTCTGAACCCTGGACTTGGTACAATGAGGAATTGTGATACTGTGTTTCACCATCCCCTTTGTTAGAGATCCCACATAAAGAGTTAAAAATAACAAATCCTCAAGAAAAACAAACCAATGGTCATGCATTCATGCTTCCCCCCCCCCTTCCCCCCAACCACCACCACACCCCCCACCCCCCCAGGGCAGGAAACATATGAAAAATTCACCACCATGATGGATGTAGTCTTTAGTAATTCGAGAGAAATCATACTATTAGGAGACTTCAACATAGACATTAAAAAATAAAAAAAATAAAAACATGGGAAAACATAATAGAGTCCTATAACTTCCAACAGTTAGTCAAACAAGTCACTTGTTGTTTGTTTGTTTGCATATCCTTTACAGGACATTGCTGTCAACATCAGCATCTTTCAGCTGAGTGTTGATTTCTTGGCAAGTAGTTTGCCATTGCTTTCTGAGCGGCCGGCTCACATACCCCACAAATTACAGACGCGATTAGAACCACTGCGGATTCTCACCGTCGTCACATTACCTATGAGAGTATATGATATTACGGAGAATAGTCGCTAACCTCTAGGCCAGGAAGCCGGCTAAACAAGCCACTAGAATAACAAAATCATCTGCAACACTTATAGATCACATTTATACTACAAGCGCTGACAACATCACAGAATGTACCGTTCCTATTAATGCAATGAATGACCATTACCCAATATGTTGCACGTGGTAAAAAAGAGGTACCAAAACTCTGAAACATAAACACATAAGTATAAAATACAGAAATTATAAAAATTTCAAATAAGGATATCTTTCTACAAGACTTGCTCAACTCATCACTGGGCTATGTTTATCAAGTTCCTGACCCAGATGATGCTCTGGACTACTGACTGAAGACCTTTCTAAGAGTATTTGAGGAAATTCGAGTAAACATAATACTAAGACCCTGTGGATCACCCAGGAGGTAGCTGAAATTATGAGAGACCAGGACAGGGCACATAAAAATAGAGACCTAACCACATATCGTAGACTGAAAAACAAAGTTCAATATGTTATTTGAAAGGAAACGATAAACTACTTTAAGAACTTAATAATCGATAAAACTAATACAAAAGATATATGGAAAGCAATTAATACCCTGACAAACAAATACAAGTCCTCACAATCATTACCATTAAATCAGGTTACATGTGATCAATTCAATAGTTTCTTTCAATCTGACATAAACCAATTGAAGGCTGCAATACTAGATTCTCCTCATGACATATTTTTATTGTCATCATTTTGAGAGAATAAATGCTATAGAGACATCCCCTCCAAAATACCGCTAATGACGATCACTGAAGTATTTACTTATCTCAGTAACCTAAAAAACAATAACTCATCAGGACTAGATGGGAATCAGTAACCGGATATCTGCGAGTCACTAAGTTACATATATAATCAATGTCTGGGCCGGGTTATATACTGGCCAAGACCTATTGACGCGTCCTCGTCGAGCGTCCTGGGCAACAGGACCCTTCAGGGTCCTGGCTAAAGTCAATAGGATCGCCGATTCCTCCGAAGTCGGAGAGTGTCTGCCTGTACGGCGAGGAACCACCAGTCTGCACACCAATAAGCCAGACATGGGACAACGGATACTCACGCAAAACTCAGGTCCTGTATGACATCACACTGATGTTGGACAACAGGATACCTTCATCCGACATACAGGACTTCACGCTGGAGTTCAAGCCAACGAACACAAGCAAGCAGCTAATCAATGTCTCACTAAAAGTCAATTCCCATCAGCCTTTAAAATCGCTAATGTGTATTCTCATTTAAAAGCTGGTTCATTAGACAATGGTCTGATGAGTAACTTTAGGTCAATTTCCATACTATCATCACTATCCAAACCACTAGAAAAGCACAATTCACAAAACAACACTAGAACACTTAGTTCGCCATAAACTAATCGTTGACAGTCAGGGTTTCGGCCAAAATACTCTTGTTATATGGCCCTAACAAACATGATAGAAAACTGGCATCAAAATATTAACAACAATACTCCATGTGGAGCAGTGTTTATGGACTTTGGAAAAGCATTCGATATGATACATCATACTATTTTAATTAAAAAAACTAGAAACAATTAAAGTAAACCTTAATATAGTGACATTTATAAAATCCTTGTTATTAGACAGAAAGCAAGTTGCATCACACAATAAATCGTTATCTCAAACCATTACCATTAATATTGGAGTACCTCAAGGGTCTATACTTGGCCCTCTGTTATTTGCCATTATATAAATGATCTTCCCTTATATCTTTCGTCGCCCTCGCGATCAGTTTGCAGACGACCGCACAGTATATACAAACGCTATTGATTGTAATGTGCTAGAATTATCCTTACAACAGGATTTAAATTGTGTAGTTAACTGGAGTTATGCAAACCGCATGCGAATTAACATTTCTAAAACAAAATCTATGTTAATAGCAATCAGGCAAAGACTTCACACTCTAAACTCGCAGAGAACTCTTCAGCTGCACATTGGTAGCATGCCTATAGAAAGTGTAACCGAGCACAAAGCACTGAGTCTTATCATTGATCAAAATCTAACCTTTAACTCCCATGTTGCATGCTTCTCGTTAAACAAATAGCCAAAAAAGTATACCAACTTGTCAAAATTAAAAATTTGCTTGACGAAAACACAAGAAAGATATTCTATACTTCCCATATACAAACACATTTTGACTGTTGCTCCCCAATTTGGGATGGATGCTCCAAATCAATAACAAAATGCCTTTATTCACCCCAGAAAAGGGCAGTGCATTTTATTAATGCTGAAAAGCTTGCCGACAATTCTAACCTACATGAACGTCTTCAGTTACTTGCCACTCCTACAAATGCTTACTTCTTCAATAAGGCCAAACTAATTCACAAAATCCTATTTCAAAATGCTCCATGCTACCTTTGGCCACTGTTTAAATATAATGCAAGACATAGCGAACAACTAAACATACTTCATGTCCCTAAACCTAGGATAGACTTATACAAAACAAGTTTAGCATACTCTGCAGCTCAGTTGTGGAACAATCTTCCACAAGAAATCAAAGACACCACCAATCACTATACACACAGTCATAACCTGTTTGAACACTACCTCAGTACAGACTACATGCGCTTGTAAAGGAAAACAACAACAATAAAAATTACCTCAAACGTCATCATCATCACCATCATTGGCACCTTGCCGTCTTGACAGACGATAGTTTGTGCTCTAAAAAGGCATAATAACTTTTAACTATGGCGGTAGCGAGTGTGACTGATAAGGCCAATTTGCGCTGTAAATGTCCGTTCACAGTGGGTGCATGTGAACACGTGGTCATTTCCACCATCATGCACCATCTTACGTCTCAAACGCTTGGTGTGTGACTTTTCTGCAATAATTTTCTCCTTTGACTTTATTCCATTTCTGATATTGCCCTCCATGCAACACGTTCAGCGGCGACTTGCTCCCAATCTCAAACGACAACTAGTATAATTAATATTCCCATATGTATGGTACATTACACCTTCCTAAGGTATTTATAATGGCCATGTAAAACATTGAATAGTGAGTCATATATTACTGATTGCATATTGTTCTGTTGTTGTATAAGATTAGCTTCATAAGTGGTGTATGAGTGAAATAACGTATGAAAGGAAAGAGAGAAGAAGGACAGAATGTCAGACGGACCTGCATGCCCAATTCTTAATCCTAAGATAATAAAGTTTGTTCGTTCATTCGTGACACAAAATAAACCACACAAGCAACCACTGATGATGATACAAAATTTATTGCTATGATGTACTCATTGCCTGGATGGTCTGTAGATTTCTGAAACTGGCACATCCTGGGCATGAGTGTAGAGTCTCGTGGACATAGATATCGCAGTCAAAACAGAAGTACTTCTCACATTTTTCACACATGTACACCTGGTGATGAAATATACAAACAAATTAACCTCAAGCATACATTTCATACAACGAATAGTTAAGTAAGTAAGTTAAAGTTAGTTGCATATCCTTTATGGGACGTCACAGTCAACCCCAGCACTGTTTAGCTGCTTTTGATCTCTTGGCAACTTTATATTCAGCAGTTTGCCATTGCTTTCTGAACAACCTTCACCCATACCATTTTATAAAAAAAACCTCTGCCAAATTGCCCGCAGCTATATTTCGGATGCGGACAAACTGTGTTCGTAACCCCTTCGCCATGGAGCAGCAAGTAGAGGATCTTTTTACACGCTTCATGCACGTATAGTACTGGGCAGATATTTTAATAGACAAAACAGAAAACCCTAATCTGCACAGCTCTCAGTGAACGCACTAGCAATGCAGCCTGAATTACAGAACTACCTCCCCCCTGTCTTACACCGTATAGGCAGTCATGACAGTTTTCAATAAATTAAAAGCAAACTTGTGGTACCAAAGTATACAAATAGCATAGCAACTGCTGCAGTCATAAGTTCAATACGGGAGACGTTCATTACGAGATGTTGAAATTAAACAAATTTTTAAAAGTATTATTATATTATATCATATATACTCATGCCGGCTCCATGGCCGAGGAGTTAGCAGCTTTCTCAGCTAACCCCGAATACTCTCGTCACGTGACGCGATGAGAATTAGCAGTGGTTTGAATCGCAAAAGTGACTTATGAAGAGTATAGAGCCGGTCGCTCAGAAAGTCGTGGCGTGCTGATGAGCGTAATCTAGCCTAGAAATCAACATACAGCTGAAAGATGCTGGTGTTGACCGCAATATCCTGAAACAGGATGGAAACGCGGGGGAAAAAAAAAATAATATATATATACTCATATCAGAGTAACAGTATTTTTAAAAATAAAACAAATTAATAAAGTAGTTTTTAAATTAATTGAACAAATTTATGAAGTATTTTTATATAATTCAGAATAACAGTATATTAAAATAAAACAAATTAATTAAACAGTTTTATATCATTCAGACTAACAGTATAAAACAAAAATTAATAAAGCATTTTTATATTATTTAGAGCTTAGGTCTTGAATTGGGGACATAAATTACAAGTGTCCATGAAGTCAGAGTGGGTTTGCCTGATGTAGATGGACACTGATAATAGCGAAAGCCAATCCACATACAAACATCAGTCTAGTGCACTTGAAATAGTAGAACGTGTACGGACGACACTTGAGTTAAAAGCGAGCGATTATTTAAAAACAATATTTAGAGCAAAGGTATACTAAAATAAAATACATTAATAAAGCATTTTATATAATTTAGAAGAACGGTATAACAAAATGAAACAATTTAATAAACTATGTTTATAGCATTCAGAGCAACATTATTAAAAAAAAATAAAATAAAACAATAAAACAGCGTGTTGAATAATTGCCCTTGAGAGAGACCATGACACAACATTAACATTGCAAAAGAAACAACAAAAAATACTCACATATGGATCCAGTATCTCAATTTGACAAGATTAACAGCACCTGAAATAGTAGTGCAACAATGCTTTGATATTTATTAAGGCAGATGTTTTTTTAATGTCCAGGGCTTTATTTTAATGTCCAGGGCTTTATCGTCAGTCTCCCTGGTCTAGGGATTACACGAATTTCTCCATAATCCTGTATACTCTCGTGAGTAACGTGACGTGCGCGAGAATTGGTAATGTGAGCCGGTCGCTCAGAAAGCAATGGCAAACTACCGAGCATATTCTTGCCAAGAAATCAACAATCAGCTGAAAGATGCTGATGTTGACAGCGATGTCCTGTAAAGGATATGCAACACAAAAAGGGGGGGGGGGCTTTATGGCCCAAATTTGGTAACAGGAAATGTTTTGGGGAGCAAAGGCGCATACTATTAACCACACCACAACTTGAGTGCCAAGTGGTCTTTAATAATACCCCCCGCATGAGAATGGAGGTGGAGGCAGTTACAGATGCATTACACTGGTTAGAGGAGACCACTGCAACACACATTGTATTCATTACAGACTCACGGAAATGACAGAGCTTGTGGTCATTTGTTCTGCAATTTTTACAAGTATTGATTACCCCCTCTATTACCTGTAGGTTGTTGAGGTTGAGATGACTGTTTACTATTGTAATTACCTGGATTTTGGTGTGGACTACCAATGTGCCACCTGTTGTCCTTACTTTCAGAGTTGTTTTGATAACCTTGATTCTGTGTGGAAGGATTATTTTGGGTCTTATAAGTATGACTAGGTTTAGCAGTACCTGCCTCACCATGTGCAGTTAAATACCTTTCGGCTAGTGAGATTATCTCTTCTAATCTAACTCCACCATTTTCAGCTATGAACATTTGGAGAGCTTTCGGGAGACCCTCTTTGAATTGATCTGCAAGCATAATTTCCTGTAGCCCCTCATAGGTAGAATCATATTTGCTCAGTCCTACCCACTTCGTAAAATACGTGTGTTGTCGTGAGGCGAACTGCGCAAACGATTCTCCCTGAGATCTTTTGGCTGTACGGAACTTCAGCTTGTAGGCTTCGGAAGTTAATTCAAATCTCTGTAAAAGAGCATTCTTGAGGGTATCAAAGTCCCGCTCAAGACCTGGCGGAAGCTTCGTAAATACATCAAAAGCCGGACCATGGAGTCCTTGGGAGAGTTTGATATTGTATTTCTCTTTAGGCAGATTATAAGCTTCACACATGATGACAAAGCGATCAAGGTATTCATCCATCTGATCCTCCTTCGGGTTGAAGTGGGCCAGTGGGAAGCTCATGGATCCTTGGGAGAGAGACGATCCTGAAGAAATTTCACTACTGTGATGGGGAGAACTAGCACTACTGTACCTGGAAGCATCAGGATTTTGCAACTCCAATCTCCTTAGTTCCAATTCATGCTGTCTCAACTGTTCTTCCCTCTTCATTTCCAGTTCTGCTTGCTTCAACTGTCTGTCCAATTCAGCTTGTTTAAGCTGGTTGTTCGATTCAGCTTGTCGCATCTTCTCTTTGCATTCAATTTCTGCAATTCTAATTCTTTCCTCTCTTGCTTCCTTCTCTCTTTCTTTGATAATGTCCCGTTGTTCCCTTATCCACTCTCGTTCTGCTTCTTTTACATACTTGCCCAATTCGACACCTTCATACCCTAACAAAGTACCTTCTTCTCTCAGCTCCTCTTTTGTAGGTGGCTTTTCGAAAGACATATTAATTGGTAACAAAGTTGGGATAACGTGAAGCACCCTGAAATACACTTACTCACCACTAAGTGATCTGTCCTGAAATTATGCAAGTAATAAATTCACTGACAGTATTCACATACACAACTGACGATACAAAACAGGGACTTACCCGTCAGCCCACACTCACTTATGATATTGGCCCTAACTTTTTGGGACCAGGTTATATTATGTTATGTTATATTTTATTCTAATATGTTATATTATAGTATCTTGGGGATTAGTTATGCTATATTATACTACCTCTTGTCACTATTAATTTCTATAGTTTTACTTAGTATAGTTTAATATTGAGAGATCTACTGTGAGGCAACACCTTACTAGAATCTCTAGTGAAAGAAGATTGAAAGTTTGAACTATCTATCCCGGACGATAGCCAACCACTTGTAGCGTAGCGCCAGCTACGATGATAAGGAATCTATCAAAGTTGCTGCGGATAGACTTTCTAAGAATAGAAAAATAAGTCACTGGAGAAGACAAGACTGAATAGCTCGTAATTCTAGACAGAGTAAAGGTCCCAGAACAAGTCTAATCTTCTGACAGTGTTCAGGCAGACAGGAATGGCGTACAACTATACTGGTTTGATACAGACAGTCTGCCAAGGTTGTCTAGCTACGTTGCCTGAAATAAAACAAAGCTCGAGCCCCCAAACTCTAATCACTCTCACCGACACGGAGACAGAGTAAAATATTTAAAAGAGACAAACTTTCGTAACTTCTCACACTACTATGACTAAGGTTACTGAGGTAACAACTAGAGTTTGTAAAATTAAAATCACATTAATATTTAATATATGATAACACTTTGGGTGCTCCACTGGAGGCAGCCCTGTACATAAAAAGGATGGTACACTTCCCTCTATTCTATTGAATATCTAATATTATGGTTTGAATCTACTAAACTGTCTAATCATTGAAGTAAACTCTTTGGCCTATAGTATATTTTGAGTTGAATGCTGATGGTGGTGGCCAACGGGAAATCGTGGCCACTTATCTTGTACTTCTTGGTTGCACAGTGAGTGTAAACCCTATTTAGTAGGCATAAGTGAGATGGTGGTAAGTGATGCTTCACAAAGAGTCACATAGGTTGCCGCATCTAAAGCTTGGCGCTGAAGGTGTCAAATCCTTCTAATCTTCTGACCACACTTGTCGGGTACGAAAACTGCTCTAGGAATATCTCTAATATGTCTAAATATATTTATGGCCGTAATACGCGCCAAAGATAAAACTCTTAACACTTTATAGTATTTTCTAAGAGCCTAGGGACTAGCATATGTTTCTACACCGACGTCTGGACTGCAAAACCCCGAAATTTCACTATCTCTCCCCTGACCGGAAGTGGTCGTGCCAGGGAGTTCGTTGCCGTTAATTTCTCCGACCAAATAGTGAAATTGTCGTAGCCAAATTTGTAGATTTGGCTGGGTACTCTAATTTGTAAATTAAGCCTCTCCCTCGATCCTAATGTAACGTATTTCTTCATTTAACATTCATAGCATTAAATAGAAGTTGATTTAAACTATAGACAGGTACTATCTATACATAGATATATAGGAATAAAAACGAAATTAAATTCTTCTATAATTACATAAGGGTTTTAAAGAGAATTTACTCCAATTTAATCAAAAGATGATGGGGAAGCTGGAGACTTCGTCACAGTTTTCATTATTAGCTTTGTTCCAATACCAGTGTCAGCCTCATGTTAACATTGTTTCAAGCATCTGTATACATATGACTCCTGTTGTTTGTAAATATTGATGAGGAACATTAATGTATGTACAGATGAAACATGCTTTATTAAAATAATAATTATTTCTTGTTGTTTTGTTTAGTTTGTGTGTGTTGAAAATACTTATCTTGTTTGATAAATTTATGTGGACTGATTGCACTGGTATAAGACAGGGAGAAAGCAGGAAAGCTCAGAGAACACTAGATAACTTAAAATTGGAAGGTGTACGGATTTGAATGTGACACATATGTATAATGCTAGCTTACTGAAGGAATATGATTACTTAGACACCCTACCAACTTACCACTCTTTATACTTAGACACCCAACCAACTTACCACTCTTTATACTTAGACACCCATCCAACTTACCACTCTTTATACTTAGACACCCTACCAACTTATCGCTCTTTATACTTAGACACCCTCCCAACTTACCACTCTTTATACTTAGACACCCAACCAACTTACCACTCTTTATACTTAGACACCCTACCAACATACCACTCTTTATACTTAGACACCCAACCAACTTACCACTCTTTATACTTAGACACCCAACCAACTTACCACTCTTTATACTTAGACACCCTACCAACTTACCACTCTTTATACTTAAGACACCCAACCAACTTACCACTCTTTATACTTAGACACCCAACCAACTTACCACTCTTTATACTTAGACACCCAACCAACTTACCACTCTTTATACTTAGACACCCTATCAACTTACCACTCTTTATGCTTAGACACCCAACCAACTTACCACTCTTTATACTTAGACAACCTACCAACTAACCACTCTTTATACTTAGACACCCAACCAACTTACCACTCTTTATACTTAACGCACCCAACCAACTTACCACTCTTTATACTTAGACACTCTACCAACTTATCGCTCTTGATACTTAGACACCCTACCAACTTACCCCTCTTTATACTTAGACACCCAACCAACTTACCACTCTTTATACTTAGACACCCAACCAACTTACCACTCTTTATACTTAGACACCCTACCAACTTACCACTCTTTATACTTAGACACCCAACCAACTTACCACTCTTTATACTTAGACACCCAACCAACTTACCACTCTTTATACTTAGACACCCTACCAACTTACCACTCTTTATACTTAGACACCCTACCAACTTACCACTCTTTATACTTAACACACCCAAACAACTCACCACTCTTTATACTTAGACACCCAACCAACTTACCACTCTTTATACTTAGACACCCTACCAACTTACCACTCTTTATACTTAGACACCCAACCAACTTACCACTCTTTATACTTAACACACCCTACCAACTTACCACTCTTTATACTTAGACACACCCTACCAACTTACCACTCTTTATACTTAGACACCCTACCAACTTACCACTCTTTATACTTAGACACCCTACCAACTTACCACTCTTTATACTTAGACACCCAACCAACTTACCACTCTTTATACTTAGACACCCTACCAACTTACCACTCTTTATACTTAACACACCCAACCAACTTACCACTCTTTATACTTAGACACCCTACCAACTTACCACTCTTTATACTTAGACACCCAACCAACTTACCACTCTTTATACTTAACACCCTACCAACTTACCACTCTTTATACTTAGACACCCTACCAACTTACCACTCTTTATACTTAGACACCCTACCAACTTACCACTCTTTATACTTAGACACCCTAACAACTTACCACTCTTTATACTTAGACACCCAACCAACTTACCACTCTTTATACTTAACACACCCTACCAACTTACCACTCTTTATACTTAGACACCCAACCAACTTACCACTCTTTATACTTAGACACCCTACCAACTTACCACTCTTTATACTTAGACACCCTACCAACTTACCACTCTTTATACTTAACACACCCTACCAACTTACCACTCTTTATACTTAGACACCCTACCAACTTACCACTCTTTATACTTAGACACCCTACCAACTTACCACTCTTTATACTTAACACACCCTACCAACTTACCACTCTTTATACTTAGACACCCTACCAACTTACCACTCTTTATACTTAGACACCCAACCAACTTACCACTCTTTATACTTAGACACCCTACCAACTTACCACTCTTTATACTTAGACACCCAACCAACTTACCACTCCTTATAATTAACATACCCTACCAACTTACCACTCTTTATACTTAGACACCCAACCAACTTACCACTCTTTATACTTAGACACCCTACCAACTTACCACTCTTTATACTTAGACACCCAACCAACTTACCACTCTTTATACTTAGACACCCAACCAACTTACCACTCTTTATACTTAACACACCCAACCAACTTACTACTCTTTATACTTAACACACCCTATCAACTTACCAGTCTTTATACGTAAGACACCAAAACAACTTACCACTCTTTATATGTAAGACACCAAAACAACTTACCACTCTTTATACTTAGACACCCAACCAACTTACCACTCTTTATACTTAAAACAACCTACCAACTTACCACTCTTTATACGTAAGACACCAAAACAAACTTACAACTCTTACACCCTACCAACTTAGCACTCTTTATACTTAGATATCCTATCAATTTATCACTATTTATAATTAGACACCCTATAAATTTACCATTCTTTATACTTAGACACTCGACCAATTTACCACTCTTTATACTTAGTCACTCTACCAACTTACCACACTTTCAAATACACTATAAAATAAGCAGGCTTAAAAAATAGCAAAACTGGAGCTATTAAAGACAGCTCATGAAAAAAAAAAACACACACACTACAGCTAATAAAGATGTTGGGGAAAAAAGCAGATATGGCTAGATAAAAGACAATGTTTAGATGGCCCTAGCAAGACAGATAGAAGTAGCACAACAAAAGGAAACCTCTAATTTTTACAACACAACAAGGAAAATGGCAGAACAATATATTTAACCAATCGACTAGTAATGGAAAAGGTTGCACCAACTTAAAGCTCAAATGAATAATAGATGGGTCTAATACTTTGATGTGGAGCTGAATGTCAACTGTAAGAAATCATCTGAAGAAGAAATTAGAAAAGCTGTCACATTTCTGAAAGATGGAAAAGCTGCAGGTCCAGATGGTAATCTAGCAGAAGCTATTAAAGCCAATAAAACACTTCAACTAAATTACTGCACAAACGATTGTGTAAAGTCTGGGAGGCTGAAGAAATACCAGCAGACTGGAGAAGAAGATATTTACTGAAGTTGCCAAAGAGAAGAGACCAGCAGGAGGATATAAATTATAGAGGCATAATGTTATTGTCAGCTCCTGGGAAAATATTATTAAATTAAGTTGGATCATTCTGGACAGATTGCTATACAACTAAGGGATGAGCAATCAGAGTTCTGACCTAAATTATGCACTGACCAGATAGCTACAGCACATAATAATGGAGAAAGCATTGGCATAACTTCACTACCTTATATTGCATTTATGGACTACAAAAAGTCCTTTGACAGTATTGAAAGGGAATCAGAAACCTGATAAAATATTATTAGAGTCCATCGAAGATCATTAACTCAATAAAGGCAACATCTGAGGGCATGAAATGCTCATTTCTTCATGAGGATAAACTGACAGACGTGTCTGAAATAAGAACCAACATGCCATGTTGTCATCTTTATTATATTTTTAGTGACTATATAAAAGGACAGGGATGTCTTTTGTCATCTTTATTATTTTTAGTGACTATATAAAAGGACAGGGATGTCTTTTGTCATCTTTATTATTTTTAGTGACTATATAAAAGGACAGGGATGTCTTTTGTCATCTTTATTATCTTTAGTGACTATATAAAAGGACAGGGATGTCTTTTGTCATCTTTATTGTTTTTAGTAAAAATATGAATAAAATTGGGTGGAACTGTGGTAAAGCTGTGAAAATGTAAACAATATAAAATGACACAAAGTACTGCAGCTTTACATAACAGATTTACGACACATACAGGGCGTTGCGGCGCTTAGCCTTCATCAGCAAACAAACACATTCACAAACACAACATACAGTCATTGTCAAGGAGATCTCCTGTGACTACATCAAAAGGTGACGACAGGACGAGAAGAACAAAAGGATGAAAAAATGAAAGCAATGAAGAGAAAATGAGAATTGGAAAACAATGTTCATAATTACCTCACAATTCTGTCAACATCAGCATCTTTTAGCTGATTGTTGATTTCTTGGCAGGATTGCGCTCAGTAGTGTGCGATTGTTTTCTGAGCGACCGGCTCACACACACCGTAAGTTACCGACGTGGAGAGAACCGCTACCAATTCTCGCGCACGTCACGTCACGTTACGAGAGTGTGCGGGATTACGGAGAAAGTCGTGTAACACCTAGACCAGGGATGCCGGCCCTGTAAAGGATATGCAACTAATTTTATTTTATTTTCTACAAGGGAAGGAAGGACTCTCCTTGAATATCAAGGAAACAGCTAACGATGGTGATATCAAAGAAAATGGGGACACCAAAATGTGACATAGAAATAATAGAAGGGAAAATTCTAAACCTTATAACATCAGATGGAAGATGTACAACAGAGATTAAGAGCAGAAAAGGGCAGGCAAAAGTCGCATTTCAGAAAATGAAGAGTATCTTATGCAATAAGTCGCTATCAATGAATGTAAGTAAGAGAGTGCTAAAATGCTATGTAGAACCAGTTTTGCTGTATGGCAGCGAATCTTGGAATGTAAATGAACAAATTAGAAAGAACTTAGAAGCAACAGAGATGTGATTTTTAAGACGAATGTTGCAAATTCCTTGGACTGCCAGAGTAACTAACAACGATTGCCTGAAAGAGGCTAATGAAACTAGAACACTATATACAACAATAAGAAAGAGACAAACAGCTTTCTTTGGTTATATGATGAGAAGAGAGGCATTGGAGAACATCGTGACAACTGAAAGATCGAGGGAAAGAGAGGCAGAGGCAGACCAAGAGAAATGATGCTGGTCGGATTGAGACGGGGCATGCAGGAATATCATCAACAGAGTTGATCCAGAACACGAAAGACCAAGATTTGTGGAAAGCCATGAACGCCTACGCCAGCCGGCACGGCACTTGATGATGATTATGGCAAGGGAAATAATTGCATCTATGTTGAAATCATATTACGGCTTTAGCAATCAAGGGGAACAATTATAGATTTCACTATATTTGTACTGTACAGCTATTTTGCAAGAGAAGTATATGTTTATTCCTGTAACAATTTTATTCATATTCTAGAAAGTATAAATTGAATGTTACCATCATAAAAGCTATATACAGTTTTGAATATTATTTAAAATTTCAGGCACCAAGTTGTCGTATAATAAATAATGTTTAGTAAATTATTTATTTCTTTATCTGCTAGGCCGCGTCTGTCTAAACATAAGTTACGCATACTCTGGTTTCTCTTCACAACGTATAAATCTTTCTGTTTCCTTCTATTAAGTTGGCTTCTATTATCCTTCTATTAAGTTCGCTTCTCGGCCTTTTGGCTAAGATCAAGTGTATTTGCTGGTCCCCCACACAGTAGTGCGCTTGGTCTGGTCGGAGGCCGGGATGATCATTCTCGGTCCCTTGGCTAAGATCAGACGCATTTGCTGCATCCCTCCAGTAGTGCGCCTGGTCTGGTCGGGGGCCGGGTGATCCAAAAAGAAAAAAAAACCTCACATGAGCATCACTTTAAATGTGGGCCCGGTGGACCACTGTGGGCAACAGCTCACAGTGGGACTAAGGGTCCACGCCAAAAACCGGGGAGGCGGGGAACCAGCTAGTCTGGGATGACCGCCAACCCCCCCCCCCCCCCCCCCAAAAAAAAAAAAATTCCTTCTATTAAGTGTTTAGTTGTTTATTTTAAATTTTTTTAAATGGCTGACGATTTACGTATAATTAGTTTAAATATTCGGGGTATGAAAATGAAATTACAACACATAGTCACACTCATACACAATCACAAACCCGACTTCATTTTATTGCAAGAAACTAACATCAAAACAGACTTTGAAGTAGCAGAATTAGTGACACGGCTAGGATTAATAAATTCGTGTTTCAGTTTGGCGAAACATAACGTAGGGTCAGGGACAGCCATTCTGCAAACTTCCGACATGTGGACTATTTTTAGAACATACCGCGACGAACAAGGTAGAATTTCCACAGTTCAAGTTAGAAACGACACACACTCCTTTGCCATTGTGAACATACACGCACCACCAAATTACAATTATCAACCTCTATTTTACGAACAGTTACACGACTTGTTGACACAGACATACAGGGGACAGAATATAGTTATTGCCGGAGATTACAACTGCGTTCTTGACGATTTAGACGTGGTGGGAGGAGAGGTGAGAACGCAGCTGAGGAGATCCGGCAGGGACAGCTTACATCAACTAGATACACTACGGAACATCATCGATACACACAATCTCACAGACACATTCAGGCATACACACCCCGACAGTAGAGAAACGACAAAACACACAACAGATCATCTATATTAGACCGGATTTACACACCCGCAACACACAACATCATACAAACCAAACACCTACCGGAAACATTACATTACACAGACCACAAAGGTATACTAGTACACATCAGCACAAACAGCACAAACACGCAGCCAAACAAAAGGTCACCTCATTGGAAGTTCAATAATTCACTATTGGAACACTCAGAATATGTAAGATATATGACACAGCTCATACACACGTACACAGACAATATACCAACTGAGAACATAACACAATACTGGGACTTATTGAAAAATACCATACGAAGCAGAACACAACACCTAGCAACCATGATCCACAAAGACAGACTAAGACAGGAGCGCATCATACAGACAGCCATACGACTAACAAAACAAACAGACAGAGATGCACATCACTTGCACACACTAGAAGCACAACTAGAAGAACACCAACAACACAGATATCTGGGTGCTCTTCTCAGAACAAAGCTCAACACAATTACACAAGATACAGCTACGAGGCAATATTTACCAATAGGACAGAACGTACAACATAACAGACAAATAAGCAAAATATCAGACATGCAAGGAAACATGCAGACAGAAACACCACACACAGAGACTGCTTTCCAACAACACTACACACAACTATTCACAGCAGAGACAGTCAACACACAGATACAAGACAACTTCTTACGGTACACAAACAAATTAACTGACACAGACAGAGACACACTGGACACAGAACTGACACTGACAGACATAACACAGGCACTAAGCACACTAAACAAAGACAAAACTCCAGGACCAGACGGTTTGACAGTAGAATTCTACCAACACTTCTTCCCTATTCTAGGCAACCTTCTCCTCAAAGTCTATCAGGAAGCCTTTGACAAAAAAAAATCTTCCGGACAGCTGCAACATGTTTTACATTACACTCATATGCAAAGATAAAACTGACAAAACAGAACTGAAGAACTACAGACCAATTTCCTTACTCAATACAGACTACAAGATACTCGCCAAATCACTCACCAACAAACTCAAACCTTTCATGCCAACACTAATACACCCAGACCAACAGTGCAGTGTCAAAGACAGAAATATACACAACCACACACACCTCATTAGAGACATAATCAACTACACACATGGGAAAGACTGTCCATCCTCCATCTTATCCCTGGATCAAGAAAAGGCCTTCGACAGAATTTCCTACACATACCTGCATAGGACACTAGAATTTTGTAACATAGGAGAATACTACAGGCAGTGGATACAGATCTTGTATAAAAATCCTGAGAGCAGAGTGTTGGTGAACCATTCACTGACAGCTAGCTTCAGGCTCACGAGATCTGTAAGACAGGGATGTCCCTTATCACAATCCTGTTTGTGCTCACCCTAGAACCTTTATTAGAGAAGATAAGGCAAGACACTAGTATTAAAGGAACCTTCCTGCATGGGATAGGAGAGCAGAAGCTCATCGCCTATGCAGATGAACACTGCCTTCTTTCCCACCAGCAACACATCAATAAGGAATATACTCCACACCTTTACCCATTTTGGAAAAGGCAGTGGAGCCAAAATTAATGTACAGAAATCACAGATAATGGGTC
>JACEFZ010014430.1:0-27500 GCA_014155875.1 Cepaea nemoralis
ACTGGCACATAACATAGCATTATGTCTCGGGAAAATGAAAATTTTCAATCCTATTCAAACAAGAAGGCAGTTTGGAATTAATAGTATTAGGAGTATCGTTCCTGGGAGAAAAGGCAAGCGGACCAGAACAAAAAGCTGGTCACATCTATTCCAGATACGTTAGGCATGACAATACAACACTGCAGGAGAACGGCCAATGAATCTGTGATACTTCCCTGCGCCCGTGGTAAAGCAACTTACTACAAACTGCCACCACATGAAAGGATTCCCTAGCCAGGGGTGGGCAAACTACGGCCGCGCGGGCAGCATGCGGCCCCAAGGATTTAGCGGCCGCGAGGCCATTTAAAATAAAAATTTTAATTCGTTTTTAAGTTATTTTGTGAATTTTTACAGAAATCATGTACGTTATGAGAGTGTTCAATAACCAACGTAATATTGAGATTGAAGCAGTGTTTTTAATGATAATTGGACAACACTACTACTGTTATAAAAGTTGGTAGCAAATCAGTTTGCTTGTTGTGTCGTGAGTCATGTGGCTGCTCTTCAAGGAGTACAATTTAAAAAGACATATCAAACAAAACATTCCGATCCGGAGTACAATTTAAACGACTGAAGAGAAGAAGGAAAATGTCTTGAGGTTGGTGAAAAATTTGGATAAACCGTAAACTCTTTTCACTAAAAACAGTCTCCAATCAAGAGTCGCAACTGAAACTACGCGAGTGCCTGTCACCAGAAGTGCACAACAGAACAAGCCATTTTATGATGGCGACTCATCAATGAATTTTGTTAATCAGCAAACATTATGTGTCCACGAACAAACAAAACAGATTTGACAAACATACTTTTCTCCAAGGAGACTGTGGCCAGACGTGTTGACAAACATCATGATAATTGATGCATACACTTCCAAGATGAAATAAAACAGTTTTTGTGGTACTCTCTTGCTGGAGTTGGTTTGGAACAGATGGCAAGTGTTACAAATGACGGCAGCGTGCTTTGATTGTGAAAAAAAAAAAATGTAGGTCTGGTAAAGTTGAATAAGGAAAGATTGTAACGCAGAAATACTAGACCACCCCATTATACCACTTTCACTGTGTGATCATCAAGAAAGGTTGTGGTAAAAAGTTTTGAAGTCAAACATGTATGACCCAGGTGTCAGTGTCACAACCTCATCAGACAAGAGGACTTAATCACAGGACATTTAAATCATTACTGTCGATTTGGAAACTGCACATGCCGATGGTTGAACCACACCAATGTTCGTTGGCTGCAGTCTCGGCCAAGGTGTTTGAGGCGAAGTGTGGGAACTCAGAGAAGAAATAGTTGATGTTCTAGAGCTGAAGGGCATTGACTGTGACTTAATACTAATATTGATCAATAAGAGTGGGAAGTTAGATAGAATTGATGTTTGCCATTGCAATTTATGGAAAAGTTAAATGGAACTGAAGTCATACTTCAATGCAATGTGCTGTTTGTTGCACTGGAATTGTATGTAATGTAAAATCCATGTCAGGCAAAACTCACTGTCCTCCAAATACAAGCAAGTGAAAAAAAGATTTTGTCAACTTCCCTTTGCTGAAACAAGAAACCAGTTCTGGTGAAATGACTGAAAAATACAAAGCCCAATTAGATGCAGTGATTGAAGAATTTGATGGAGATTCCAAGATTTAAAGAAATTAGAGCCATTGTTCAATATTCTCAGTTCACCTTTTAGTGCAGAAGCTGATACAGCCACAGAGGACGTACAGTTGGAGCTGCTTGACTTACAAGCAGATCATGACCTGAAAGAGAAATTCAAGACAGATGGTTTGCTGGATTTCTATGGATCTTTATCACAAGAATCATTTCCCAACTTGAAAAACTTTGCAGCTAAACTTTTATCATTATTTGGATCAACATACATTTGTGAACAAGCATTCTCTTGCTTGAAGATCAACAAATCTAAGAATAGGTCTATATTGTCGGACGGCAACGTGCATGCTGTCATGCGAATTTCAACAAGTAAACTTGCTCCAGATTTCAAGAATATTGTCAAAAATTGCAAGCAGTTACATACATCTCATTAGAAATCAACAACTGTAGTGACAATGTAGTTGCTATGTGTCTCAATTAAACCATTGATAGATAATAAAGAATATTTGTTATAATAACATGTTGTAAAATTGTGTTAACAAATTAGTAAAAGTTATTGTTCATATTGTCAAATATAATGTATAATTGTATAAGTAAAATAAAATTGCAATAATTAGGTCATTTATACTGCTTAATAACCTATAAATAATTAATAATTACTTATTGTGACAGGTTGCTGTCAACAAAATGGCTATATTATAATATATATATATATATATATATATATATATATATATTATATATATATATATATTATATATATATATTATAGATATATATATGCGGCCCGCCACTAGCTTTATATTTGTCAATGCGGCCCTCCGCACGAAAAGTTTGCCCACCCTTGCCCTAGGCAATGAAGCTCATCATGGATGAATGGATAAAAGCGCCCGTTCTTGAACATCCGGTGTGCTAATGCCGATGTAGAAGGGTTCAATCTCTACACCAGTCAAAGGGACTAAAATATTGACTTCTCCTCCTTGACTTGGGGACGTAAATTGCAACTACCCAAGAAGTCGGAATGGGTTTGCCTGATGGCGAGGGACACTGATAAACAGGAAAGCTAATAAACACGCAAAAGTCCAGTGCACTAGAAGTAGTAGTTTGTGTGTTAACTATCCTTGTGTTCAAAGCTAGCGAACGGGAGGGAGGTGAGGTGAACAACCTACGCAAGGTGTTTGATTAGGGTGTATTGTTTGAAAATATTGCCGGTCTAAGTTTTGTATTCACACTCTGTAAAGTTCATGCAACATAATAGGTTAATATATAATGTGGACCGGCAATATTTTCAAACACTGCACAGTCATTAGCAATACACCCTGTATCACAAATGTTTCCATCATTAGCACGCATATGTAGACACTCGAACCATTTTGGTATGCAGTAAATTGGTAGAACTCAAGGCCAAGTGATATTTGAACCGATTCGTCATTAGTTTGACATTTGCAATGGACTTAATTTAACTCGTGATTTAATTTGCAATTTCGCATACCGCGTTCGAAACACAGCTGCGGGCGATTTGGAAACAGACCTCCTTGCGTTGGCTTTCATGCAATGGTATGAGTGCCGGTCGTTCAGAAATCGCGAATAGCCAAACCACGCTGGGGTTGACTACGATATCCTGTAAATGATATGCAACTTTTTAAACTTTTTAGAGGACCGGTGATTTGGGAGTGGGCTGGTGAGTATCAGAGGCTTTGCCACAACTGTTGTTGTTTTTTTGTTTTTTTTTAAATTTATTATGATTATTTTGGTGACCGCATCTCTGGAGGTCGACTAGCTCAGAGGTTGCTAGATCAGGTCAGGTATGTGATGACCATTCATCTATGGTCTACGACGTGGAGGAGGTATGGCAGAAACCGTGCAAGGGATTAGCAGAATCAACAAAGTATCAGCAGTTTCGGATTATAACATTATGGACCAGTCCTGCAATAGGAAGCATCACATAAAGAGGCTGTCAATATGTCTGTCTAACGACGAGAGAAAATTAGAAAAGTGTAGTGACTAAATAAAAATGCTGGCATCTAGCCGTCATGACCGACGATAGTTTGTTACATTGTGATTCACCGTAGGCATAGTAACTACGAACCATGACGGTAGCGACTGTAACTTATCAGACCAATTCACGCTGTTTATGTTCGTCCACAATGGGTGCATGTGAATACATGGTCATTTCCACCATCAAGCACCATCTCTAAGTAAATAAATACACAGAGAAAACATTCCGACAAGTCTAGTATCAAAACTTCGAAAGTTATGAGAACTTGCATTGACACATTCTCAACCACGTGTCGTCTCCACAATGAAGGTTGGCTGCAATGTATCTTTAACACTGTCTCTCGCTTTGATTTTACATTTTGTCAGACTGATGTTCGCCTATCTCTTGATGTTATCTTCGCAATTGTATCGTTGTCTATCTTTTGCTCGCTTGCCTTCAACCTTACCCTCCAGTATGGTTTTATAAGAGTGTTGTGTCTTTTAACGTGGTCGAAAGATTTAACTTCATCCATCCATCATGTGCCATGCCGGTAAGCGTGGGCGGTCATGTTCTGCCATCTCACTCGATCACCAGAGTCGTGGATCAGCTCCGTGTTTCTGTCTCGACCATGCCACAAGGCCAAGCCATCCAGGTACTTGCTTCTAGGTCTTCCCCTTGGTCTGTTCCCCTCGATCTTACCAGTTGTCACCAAGTTCTCCAAATCATTTCTTCTCATAACATGCCCAAAAATTGTGACTGTCTACGTCTAATGTCTCTAATCAGTTTACGATCTTCATTTGTTTCTTGAAGAACTTGTTCATTGGTCTTTCTGGCTGTCCATGGTATTCTTTGCATTTTCCTCAGAAACCACATTTCTACAGCCATCAGATGTTTTTCAGCCTGACTGCTCATTGTCCAAGCTTCACATCCATATAAGAGTACAGGTTCTATGTAGCATCTCAACACTCTTTTTCTCGTTTCAATTGACATCATTTTATTGGTCAGTATGTTTTTCATCTTGCTAAAGGCTACTTTTGCCATGGCGATTCTTGTTCTAATCTCTTCAAGGCATCTCCCATCAGATGTTATTACTGTTCCGAGATAATTGTACCTATTCACTTGTTGAAGAATATTCCCATTTACTTGTATATTACATTGTGGTATTTCGTTCTTCCTAGTGACGACCATAATCTGTGTCTTTTTACAATTTAATTCTAACCCTAGTTGTTCACTGTGTGTAACAACCGCATCTACTAAATTTTGCAGGTCCTGTTCATTGTCTGCAATCAAGACTATATCATCTGCTTATCTAATGTTATTGATGCATTGTCCCCCAATGTTGATTCCTTCCATATCTTCAATATTTCTGAAAATACTTTCACTGTACAGGGAAAACAGATCTGGAGACATTACTAAAGACCCTGTCTCACACCTCTCTTAATAGGCTGATATTGGCTTACTTCATTATCAACTCTTATGGCAGCTTGTTGTTTCCAATATATGTTTTTTACAAGTCTAAGATCTTTTCCATCAATCTGTATATCCTCAAGCATCCTTATCATGTTGACATGTCTCACTTTATCGAAAGCCTTTGTGTAGTCAATAAAGCAACGGTGTAGATCTTTGTTTACTTCTATAGAACGTTCGATTACGGTTCTCAGTATATACACAGCATTTACTGTACCCTTGCCTACTACAAACCCACATTGTTCTTCTCCTATTTCAGGTTGTATTTTCCTACTAACTCTTTGCATGATAATTCTTAGCAAAATCTTCTTGATGTGACTCATTATACTAATTGTTCGATGTTGATCACATTCCAAGGCTCTGGATTTCTTTGGGATTGCAATAAATACAGAATTAACTTACCTCCTTTTAAAATTTCTTTCATCTACTCTCTTTTCATTTCCACTTTTCCTAGACACTATTTTTGATTGTTTTTGTTTTCGTTAAATATGACATATTCTTCTGTATATCCACATCTCCGGGGCCTCAATTTGACTTTCTAATTTCTTGTTCATTCTCAAGGCTTCCGAGCCATATAGTAGTGTTTAATATACATAACATGTGAAGATTCTAATTTTTACTACGTCACTCTAGATGTTAATACTGATATCATGTTGTTGAAAACCTGTTTGGCCATTCCTATTCTCTTGTTGATTTCTGTTTCACTTCTGCCATCATCCGGTGTTACATGTCCAAGATTTCTGTTTCACTTCTGCCATCATCTGTTATTACATGTTCAAGATTTCTGTTTCACTTCTGCCATCATCTGTTATTACATTTCCAAGATTTCTGTTTCACTTCTGCCATCACTTGTTATTACATTTCCAAGATTTCTGTTTCACTTCTGCCATCATCTGTTATTACATGTCCAAGATTTCTGTTTCACTTCTGCCATCATCTGTTATTACATGTCCAAGATTTATGTTTCACTTCTGCCATCATCTGTTATTACATGTCCAAGATTTATGTTTCACTTCTGCCATCATCTGTTATTACATGCCCAAGATTTATGTTTCACTTCTAGCCATCATCTGTTATTACATGCCCAAGATTTATGTTTCACTTCTACCACTGTTACTTGTTCTCCCAATTCACTGTGATGTTAATTGCATTGATGACCATTCCTTTCTGTTCAGGACGACACTTGCATATTCGATGGGAAACAATGGGTTGTACACGGCAAGAGAATCGAGTTCATTGCACCGGGTTTTCTCCCATATGGCTCTGTCTCTTTCCCCAGGGAAAGCCCTACCGAAAGCGTCGTACGAAGCACGAACTCCGTAGCTGCAGCGGCAGACCTCCAGGAGTCTCCTAGAAAACTGTACTCGTGGACCGAATACCGTACAAAGGAATCGAAGCTACGAGCTCGGCAGCGCCAGACAGGTGGCTTAACCCCCCACCACGCAGATTCTATATATTTGACTGTAAACGCGATGTGTCTGAAACACTGGTCTAAGTGACATAACCCAAAAATTACTTCTGCAATGGACAGTCGACATTAGGATTATCTCCCTTATTACATGTGATATCGGCAACGCCTACTCCCTGCAGGATATCTCGTCCACACTCAGACTCACAGCCCCCAATCCCCTTTTCCAATCCCCTTCTTTTTCCCTAATGAGGAGCGTCTGACCTCTGGTTAGAACAGCATGCTCCCTCTGTCCTACACCGCAAGGTACTATAGGCAGTCATGACAGTTTATCCGCCCTTATTTTTAATTTGAAACTTGGTACTCGAGAACTTCTGGTTTGGTTTTAGTTATGAAAGATTACTTTTCGTACACACCATTACATATATGAGTTATCCGATCTTCTTCCATAGATCACGCAAGCAGTCTCAGAACAGTGCACGAATTTCGTAGCTCCAGTCACAAGTTTACACGGGCCTTCCTATTTTCTGGGCCCTTATTCGAGAAGATTGGATTTCCGATCCTAAATGTATATTTTCCTTGCTTTGTGAAAATGAATACCTTGCACACTGAGAATTGTCTGAGCTGTTTGTTACATTGATTCAATTTCTCGCTTCAGTGCTTGAAATATTGTCTCAGCTGTTTGTTACACTGGCCCAGTTTCTCCCGGCATTACTCGAAATCTTGTCTCAACTATTTGTTACATTGATCCAGTTTCTCTAGTCATCACTCTAAATCTTGTCTCAGCTGTATGTAACACTGATTCAATTTCTCTCGTCATCATTCGAAATCTTGCCTAGGCTGTTTGTTACAATGATACAGTTTCTCTCGTCATTACTCGAAATCTTGTCTCAGCTGTTTGTTACATTTATCCAGTTTCTCTAGTCATCACTCTAAATCTGGTCTCAGCTGTATGTAACACTGATTCAATTTCTCTCGCCATCTCTGGAAATCTTCTCCCAGCTGTGTGTAACCTTGATCCCATTTCTCTCGCCATCACGGAAAATCTTGTCCGATCTGTGTGTAATATCGATCCCATTTCTCTCGCCATCACTGGAAATTTTGCCTCATTTGTGTGTTACATTGATCCCATGTCTCTTTCCATCATTATAAATCTTGTCCCAACTGTGTGTTACATAGATCCCATTTCTCTCGCCATAACTGGAAATCATGTCCCAGCTGTGTGTTACATTGATCCCATTTCTCTCACCAACACCAGAAATTTGTCTCAGCTGTATGTTATATTGATCCAATTTCTTTCGTCGTCACTGGAAATCTTCTCCCAGCCGTGTGTAACATTCATCCCATTTCTCTCGTCATCACGGGAAATCTTGTCACAGCTGAGTTAACATTGATCCCATTTCTCTCGCCATCACCAGAAATCGTGTCCCAGCTGTGTCCACTCTTTCCAGTGTATACCCCTTTACCAACTGTTTGTTGTATGCATCCTACCCAGCGTCCTGTCACAGCTCTCTATTTACAATAACCCAGTATGTTCAAATATCACTTTACCTAGTGGGTTAGAATGACCGACTGGATGAGAGAGCTCACTCTGAAACTTCCGGTGCGCTGATGCCTAGGTAGTGGGTTCAACCCCTACACCGGTTAGTTAGACTAAAATATTGACTTCTGGTCCTTGGTTTGGAGACGTAAATTGCAAGCACCTCAGAAGTCGGAGTGGGTTTGCTTAATGGCGAGGGACACTGGTAACAGAGAAAGCTAATCCACACGCAAAAAGCAGTCATGTGCACTAGAAGTGGTAGCACGCTTTTTTGTTTACGTTGAGTTCAAAGCGAGTGAACGCAAACATTAACAAACAAACAACAACAACAAAAGTTTTGTTTTTTTTAAAAACCAATATCATCATCACGTGCCGTGGCGATAAGCGTGGGCGGTCATGTTTCGCCAACTCAAACGATCAAAATCGAACAGCATAATGAAAAACACCAATATCGCTGTAAAATTCTGCATTACTGAAAGTATGTGAATGGCTTGATGTTCTGTAAGGATGCGAAAACTAGACAATGCGTGAAGAAATGGTTAAGAAACTGGAGATGAGCTTCTTGAGAAATGTGTTGAGAATATGATGAACTAAAACAAACGCGGGGGTATTGATAGATGCAGTTGTTACACCATCACTGGTCAAAATCACCCAGTGGTGTTCCGCTGTGTTGAGGTCAAACAGCTCTTGCATGTCGGACTCAAAAAGTTGGAAAGAACGTTTAAGACGGGTTATTTCGAGTATTGTGGCAGGCTTCCATTCAACAATCACAAATGGAGAGTTTTTTTTTTTTTTCTGTTCGCATATGCTTTACAGGACATCACTGTGAACATCAGCATCTTTCAGCTGATTGTTGATTTCTTGGCAAGATTACGCTCAGTAGTTTGCCATTGCTTTCTGAGCGGCCGGCTCACATACCCCGTAAGTTACCGACGCGGAGAGAACCGCTATCGAATCTTGCGCACGTCACGTTACTCACGAGAGTATACGGGATTGCGAAGAAAGTCGTGTAACCTCTAGACCAGGGAGACCCGCAAAATGGAGAGTAAATGTTGGATTTTTCCCCCAGAACATGCTGGTGTCGCAGTGAAACGAGCAGGCGGACAGATTGGCTGGGACTGCACCAATTTGTGGAGTATTGGTGCATGACAAGGCAGATATTTGTCAGGGCGCTTTGGGATCACGTGTATAGTACAGAAGAACAGACGGATCATCACGACCTGGAGAGAATGGTACGGCAGAGAGTGACTAGATTGTCTGGCCAACACACAAAACTCCGAGGAATTCCAGACAGATACATAATCAGACTGCTACCATTCCAAATCTGTTTTCCCTATGCAGTGAACGTATTCTTAGAAATTTAGAAGATATGAGAGGAATTACCGTTGGAAACGTACCATTATTAACATTAGATATGCGGATGATACAATATTGATTGCTGATAATGAACACTCTCTGCAACATTTAATAGATGCGGTTGTTACAGAACTAGAACACACAGATTATGGTCGTCACTAGGAAGAAAGAAATACCACAATGTAATATATAGGTAAATAGGAATATTTTCAAACAAGGGAGTCCGTACTACAATCTCGGAACATTTAAAACATCTGATGGGAGATGCCTTGAAGAGATTAGAACAAGAATCTCCATGGCTAAGGTAGCCTTATGCAAGATGGAAAAACATACTGACCAATAAAAAGATATCAACAACAACGAGAAAAAGTGTGTTGAAGTGCTACATAGAACATATACTTTTGTATGGATGAGAAGCGTTCGCTCGCTTGGACAACAACAACAAAAACAAAACAAACAAAAAACAGCTAATGGCTGTGGAAATGTGGTTTCTAAGGCGAATGCAAAGAACACCACGGACAGACAGAAAAACTAATGACCAAGTCCTGCAAGAAACAAATGAAAACCGTAAAATGATTAGAGAAATTAGCTATAGACAGTCACACTTTTTTTAATACGTTATGAGAATAAATAAATTGGCGAACTTGGTGACAACTCATAAGATTGTGGGGAAAAGAACAATTGGAAGGCAGAGAAGTAAACACCTGGATGGCTTGGCCACGTGGTCTGGTCCAGACAAGAACACTGAGCTGATCCAAGAATTTAATGATCGCGTGAGATCGAAACATGACCGCCCACGCTTATCTGCATGGCACATGATGATGATAACTGGTACCATTGGTATTGCAATACTTCGCTGACTGTTGCAAATGAGTACAGAGCAAGTATGGGAATGTCCTGAATGCTGTTATATCGGTCATTGACTCAACCCAATTCAGCTCATGAAAATCATGAGGGAACGACAAAGGAAATATATGGGTAGTATTAACGGATGGGGTGGAATATAAAAATTAGCCAAAATACAAGGCAATGGAGACAGAAGTAGACTTATAAATATGCTTCTTCAAAGCTTGAACAGTCTTTAGCTCTTTGATACCATTACATAATGAAAACCGCAAAGTTGGGCGGAGTCTTGTGGGGAAACTTCTCACATCTATCAACTCCATCAGTCACACTACCTTAATCCTCCATCTCAGGACGATGACAGACAGCTTGTGAGCGAATCATAGTTTAAACAACAACACACAGTACCAAAATATCATATGCGCAGAGGGGTATGAAGATACATCATCTCCGATGTCTGCTCCTTCTTAAGCACATGAAGAACGAGATGATGACTGTCTTGCCAGAATCGTTGCTGCTATATATCTACTGATCAAATAACACCGACGATTGTTATATACGTTAAACTGTTCTCTTTAATGAGTGTTGGTTGTCTCCAAGACTCCCAGGCTGTTGTTGCCCAAAAGGTTGTCTATAAGATCTGTCCACTGAGATACTGTCCAACTGGCGTCTGCATCAACAAAGACATCGTTGACAGTAAATAAAGGCACGTCATAGACACCTCGGGTGATGCCATACTTCCACTCTAGTCTTGTTAACCGGTCAATGTTAACATCGTGTACCTGTGTTAACAGTATATAGACAATGACAGTTATTCACCATACACACATCAACACACAGCGGAATTTTCATTAAGCCAGATGTCGACTGCAAGTAGGTTATAAAACAAGCAATAAATAAGCCGTGTATCACTAGTGCAAAATAATAACACAACACATGACTACAGAGCACGACGGCTGAATCGAGTTGAACTGAGTTAAGCCACGAACCGAAATCACAGAACTCGAGACATTCCCTTACGTGATCCGTCTTCATCTTCAACAGCCAGCAAAGAGTCCCAATACTAATGGTACACAGTAGCAGCCTGATTATATATCCGCCTGGCCTTTCCTCGGAGTTAAGAGTGTGGGCCAGATCCTCTGGTCACTCCCTGACGTACCATTCTCTCCAAGCCGTGACGATCTATCAGTTCTTCTGCACTTCTTCTTCCTCTTCTTCTGCGTTCATCAGGAGTTTTTTTTTTTCGGACGTGATTGCGTTGTGCCTGTTTACAGCAGAGCTGCGTTCTTGCGCCGTTAGGTCGATACATCCGACTTCTGCGGGCATTTGTTGACCGGGTTAATCTTCCCGGGGAGTTCTTCTGCACTGTACACACGATCCCAAAGTGCCCCGACTACATGTGCCATATCATGCACTAATACCCCACCCAGCGCTGCAGTCCCAGTCAATCTGTCCGCTTGCTCGTCCCCCGCCACACCAGCATGTCCTACTGAAAAAGGAAATCCAACAGATGCCCTCTGGTCTTCAATGTTGATGCCACTCCGCCCGAAGCATGCCTGTCTTCACCTTACTAATTCGACATATGAATAAAAATAGGCACAGATACAGAGGTAAAGGTTGCAGTGTTCAATTTTCATTTTTCTGAATCATAAATATATAGTATAGTGTTTCCTCTTGAGCCCAAGGTGGCGCATTGGGCAGAAGTCATGGCTCTCCATGCCTGGCGGTTCGCTGCTACCTGTTGCAGAACTTGGATGTTTATTTGGCCGTTGAATGAGCCTTCTCTGATGATGGTTCTACGCAGGGTCTCTCTTGGTCTTCCCCGTTTTATTTTCCCTACCGGTGTCCATATGAGGGCTTGGTAGTGAAGTCTTGTCTTATCCATTCTGAGTGCATTCATGAATACATGCTCCTAGTGAAATTACACATTTGTGTTGTTCGTGTATATATTTGGCGATGGGGTCACGGACGCAATTCGAACTCTCGCATACCGCCTTCAAAACACAGCGAATGTGATTTGGATGTAGACCGCCTGGCGTTGGTTTCTATGCAATGGTATGAGTACCGGTCATTCAGAAAGCAATGACAAACTACTGAACATTAACTTGCCAAGGAATCATAAACAGCCAAAACAAATGCCGGAGTTGATTGGTAGGTCATGTAAATGATATGCAAATAAATGTATGTATATATTTGTAATCGTGTTGGTCTTGTTTTCCCGTTGACAAAGACTTGGGACGAAACGATCGTCTGTATCTGCGTGTTTTGTATTCGTCAGATGCAGGAAGCAACTGTAGGTATGTCAAGTGTTACTACCATAACTGTTCACAGGCCTGGGTTCATGGAGGAATCGGTGGTTGTTAACCTTTCCCTCCCGTCACAAAGGCCGAGAACTGACAGCCGCCCGTTCAAGCTCCTGCCACTGAATGTCATAATCATTACCCAAACTCACCTGATACTGCAGGACATGACAATACACAAACAAGGTATGCTGGGACCCCGAGGAGAAACAACAAATGCAAACTCAAATGGCAAGTAAATTAAAGGACCCTTATACATGCCATGAGGCTTTTTGATGAAACACTCTTCTGAGCCTTTTCGACCACGAAAAGGCATTTGATAGAATAGATGGAAACAAGCTGTGGAAAATCCGTAAAAGAAATGGAGTGAGTTCAAATCTAACAAACTTATGTAGAAACTTACACAACAGTGAGTGCACGGTAAGAATAAAGGGAAGACAATCAGACCCCTTCACAGTTAGGTCCGGCATACGACAAGGTTATGTCCTTTTCCCAATCTTGTTCATAACCTATACGGACAAGATATTTTAAGAAACCAGCCAAACAGAGACCGTACCAACACCGCATAACGAACCGAACACGAAGAATAATTAAAGGAAAATTACACCATTAACGAATTCCTATTTGCGGATGATCAAGCACTAACAGCAAGATTAGATGCAGAATTACAAGGCCACATAAATAATCTAAACGAAGTGTTAAGGAACATATCATGAAAATTAGCATCAGTAAAACAGTGGTAATGACTATAAACACTCTACAACACAATCTTTCAACTAACTCTATGCTACCAATGCCGAACCTGGAGAGTGACAGAAAAAGAGAAAAGAAAAATTACAATAACAGAAACGAGATTTCTGAAAAGAATACTCTATTTATTAAGAAGAGAGAAAATCTGAAATGATGAAATCGGAACTAAATTGTGGGTTATAGCAGCACTAGATTTAATTATAAAACAGCGGGTTAAATGGTTTGGCCTACTAACTAGATTACCAACTAACAGTACATCACAACCAGCAATGATATACTGACAAAATAGAAGCAGAAGAAGAGTCCGACCATGTAAACAATGTTTAGAAGTAATAACAGAGTCCATGGGAATGTCAATATTAAAAGTTAGTTGCATTATTTCCTCTACGGGACGTTGCAGTAAACACCAGCATATTTTGCTGTTGTGATCTCTTGGCTTTCTGCGTAACCCCGAATAGTCTCGTGGTTGACGTGAGCGCACGAGAATTGGAAGCGGTTCGATTCACGCCAGTGACTTATGAGAGTATGGAGCCGGTCGCTCAGAAAGCAATGGCAAACTACTGAGCGTAATCTTGCTAAGAAATCAACAATCAGCCGAAAGATGTTGATGTTGACAGCGATGTCCTGTAAAGGATATGCAAAACATTTGATCTCTTGGCAAGTGTCGATATTTGAAGCCTATGAACGAGCACTCTCCCGCTGTGTATTCTTCGACACCGCAAAGTACAATAGGAACAATATGAGCTGATGGACTGCTGTTTATACTTCAAGATGAGGAGAGGGAAGTCCAAGCCGACAAATAAACTACCCCAGAGGAATAGCTGGCTCCCCCCTGTTCCGTGCCCGTGAGGGGCATCTAGAAAATTGGTATGAAGGAAACAACATGGCGGCCTTGACATCTATAGTTGCTATGGGAACCTGCATTGTGAAGACGGTGACAGAGGCAAACCGGTCGGAGAAGGAGCTGTCTTGCAGTAGTTAAAGAAAGATGTCGTGATAAGTGTGGCAAGTGTGCACGCGCGCGCCGGATGCACAATGTTCGCCTTCCAGAGGACATGATGACTTGTGGGCAGGCACACGGCGTGTATGTGAGATACGTGGGGGGAAATATTAATTGTCTCGAAACTGGATGGCAGGATGTGAATTTGGCAGGAGAAAGACACCTGGAGTCATGACAGGGTTGACCCTGCTATTACAGAGTGTTAAGGCGGTAAAGAGGCCGACACATTCGGCGAATATGGAACTCTTCTGATGATCGGAAGCCTTCTATCGTGCTTGCTCTTCGGCGTACTTTTTGTCGCTCAAAATGATTTCCTGAATCTGTAAAAATAAAATGTTACTTACGCCTGCTTTAAAATCTGCTATGTCGATACCGGACACGTCGTGTGCTAAACTTGCCAGAAAGTCAAGGACTTCTGCATCTGATTGGTTGAAGGTTGCTGACGTAGTGAGAGAGTCGATATTGTCGTATGCTGCTGAGATCCAATCGAATACAGTTGTGTTATATGGGCATTGGAAAGCATTCAACAGATTTGCAGCTTTAGAAACGGTGTGGCTATGTCTGTGGAACGGCATGGAAAAAGCATGGAATTTGAGTTGTACGTCACTTGCGCAGAAGCTGTCGGCCACCTGTAGCAGGATGTTGTAAGCTCTCATAGAACCGTGGCATAAAAGGTCGATGAAAGCTACTATCTTGACCAGTGCACTTGCTTGACCAGTGCTATAGACAAAGCCTAGCTCTCTAGACGGTATCGACAGCCGGGCCTGGGTAGCCGTTGTGGTCAGGACTACAAAGACTAGAGATAACAGGAAGCTCATGGTGTAGCTGGGTGGTGTCTTCATTTGAACAGAACCTGACTCTGTATAGAATAATGCACATTACAAAAGTGTGTGTGTGTGTGTGTGTGTGTGTGTGTGTGTGTGTGTGTGTGTGTGTGTCATGGGGTCACCTCAGATCAAAGAACTGGCACCGACTCGACCTGGTGCTCACCAAACGCAGCAATCTCGGCAATGTACGGCTGACTCGTAGCTATCATAGTGCTGACTGCGACACCGATCATTCACTCGTTTCCAGCAAGGTGAAGTTAAAGCCAAAGAGAACTTACAGAAACAGAAGGAAGACCACGTATCGACACCAGTGGCACCCGAAACAAAGAGAAAGTCAACAAATTTACCCAGGCTCAGGTGGATACTTTGCCTGGCCCCACAGATGGAACTGCCACCGAGAGATGGAGTCATTTGCGAGATACCATCTGTAATACAGCACTATATATATTTGGCAAGAAGCAAATAAAGTCAGCCGACTGGTTTGAAGCACACTCTGGAGAGATGCTCCCAGTCCTGGAGATAAAGAGACATGCATTCTCAGTGTATAAAACATCACCATCAGAGAAAACAGCAGGCACTGCGAACAGCCAGACATAGAGTACACTCCTAGGATATGCAACTTTAAAAACAAAAAAAGTAAGTAATGAGAAATAAATTGAGTAAGTAGTAATAAGCCGGCTCCCTGGCCGAGGAGTTGGCAGCTTTCTCCGTTAATCCCGAATACTCTCGTAGTTGACGTGAGCGCACGAGAATTAGAAGCGGTTCGTGTCGCGCCAATGACTTATGAGAGTATGGAGCTGGTCGCTCAGAAAGTCAGCTGATTGTTGATTTCTTGGCAAGATTACGCTCAGTAGTTTGCCATTGCTTTCTGAGCGACCGGCTCATATACCCCGTAAGTTACCGACACGGCTAGAACCGCCACTGATTCTCGCGTACATATTAGACAGACAGATTAGACAGACAGATTAGGCAGACAGAAAGATTATACAGAAAGATAAATTAGACAGATTAGCAAATAGACTAGATAGATTACAAAGATAAATTAGACAGATTACACACATAGACAGACATTAGGCAGATTAGATAGATTAGATAGAATATGTAGATTAGACAGACAGACAGACAGACAGACAGACAGACAGACAGACAGACAGACAGACAGACAGACAGGCAGACAGACAGACAGACAGACAGACAGACATATACATTAGACAGATTAGACATATAGATTATAGACAGATTAGACACGTCCGAAAGAACTCTAGACAGATTAGGCAGACAGATTATAGACAGATTAAACACGTCCGAAGGAACTCTCCAGATTAACGCAGAAGAAGAAGACAGATTAGACAGATTAGAGTAGATAGGCAGACAGACATATAGAGGGATAGATGATAGATAGATGCAGATACTTGCCCGTATTGTTGTGTCAGAGTAATAGTTAGTCCTGTTGTCTAGGTCTATATACGCTCGTATAACCACACTTAATAGACTTTGCGTGCCAAAAACAACGACATACCACATACGGACTCATAAAGCACGTGTTTTATTGCATTATTTCTACTGGTATAGTCGTAAACTAAACATTACTTGGGCGCTGTTCAAGCTGCATCACAATGACATAGATAGTAGTCGTAAACCACAAATGTAGGGAAGGACAAAAGATTAAGAATCGCATGGCGGAACGGTGAAGTTAAAGATAACATATCCAGAAAGGAGGTTGCGTTAAAAATGGAATACATCTAAATATGAACAAGACTATGTTACATATAGAATAGTAGGAAGAAATGGCAAACGAACAAATAAGGCATCTAATGATCGATCCTGTAGACTATACGGTGAACTGTTAGAAAACCTCAGTAAAGATTATCTAAATATACTTATGTCCGCGAAAAAATAATAAATAACATATTCAAACTAATTGATTATTTGGTTGTTTCGGGATTTGAAATTTAAATATTGAGCACAACCCACTACTGGCAACGCTGATCGTATTCTGGTATGAACCTAAGGTCTATCCACGTCAATATGGAAGCACTATACTCGAGTTTCGCTCATGATAATTTGGCGTGTCCAGCGTGTGCCGCGTGGTTACACACCCGCTTCACACGCCAGTGACCCGGGGCTTGTTTCCGGATCCGGTCAGGGATATGCATTTACTGATGAGCTCAAACGAGAGCGAAACTCGAGTCAAGTGCTTCCAATTTGATGTGGATAGGCCTTAGGTTCATACCAGAATACGATCAGCGTTGCCAGTAGTGGGTTGTGCTCAGTATTTAAATATTCAAACTAATCTATGCTACCAATACAATTCATAAATAACAACACAGGTATTGATTGGCGCTTATAGAAGTAGAAGAAGGAAATAGAGACTAGAGGACGCAGTAGACAACAGAAACATTGAAAGCTGTAGTTGCCGACCGGGTTTCAAACCTCTCATCTCCAAATGACTATAGAGGGGTGTCTAGTTGGTCATGCGTCGAAGTACCCTTGTTCCTGCAGCAAGGCGCCGTCGTCATTTAAAGGTGACAGGTTCGAATTCCGGTCGGTAACTATAGCTTTCAATGTTCATGTTGTCTAGTGCGTCCTCTAGTCTCTACTTCCTTGTTATACTTTTATGAGCGTCAAACATTACATATGTGTTTATTTATTTATTGTTTTGGTGGCCTCAAAGGATTCCACGGTTAAATGATTCCAATATCAAATTTGGCCATTATCCAAATAACACCTATGCAAAATCAACACCTGCGACTTGAGATGCTTAAGAATAGCTGCCAACTTACCTATCCGAGACTGAGTAATACATGATGTTATCAGACTGACAGTGGGATCAACACCTTGTACCACATATATTAAAAGACAGAGGATCAAATGGTTCGGCCATCTCGCTAGAATGCAACACATTCAGCTACCAGCATTGGCTCTACACCAAAGAAGATCTGATAAGAGAGCAAGAGGACGCCCGAGAAGAAGAGAAGAAAGTAAGGTTACGACATCAAAGACCTTGTAAAATCACATGGAATGACACTATCCAGTGCCACCCACTGGGTGCTTGAACGTCAATTATCCCTTCCCACGACGCTTGACGTCAAACGTGGAAGATCATGATGATGAGTAGATACGTTAAGCTACACGATATGATGTCTTAGCTGTTAGGATTTTTTTTTAAAATTCGCATATCCTTTAAAGGACATCGCTGTCAACATCAGCATCTTTCAGCTGATTGTTGATTTCTTGGCAAGATTACGCTCAGTAGTTTGCCATTGCTTTCTGACCGGCCAGCTCAATTATCCCGCAAGTCACCAACGCTGGTAGAACCGCTTCCAATTCTCTCGCGCTGCGTTACCCTGCGTGGATAATCGGGATTACGGAGAAAGCCGTGTAACCCCTCGGCCAGAAAGACGGCAGCTGTCAGGATGGTGTTTATTAATAATATTATTATTTGTATTATTATGATTGTGTTCCGGTCCAATATGGCTGATAGGCCGGTGATACGTTCTATAAATAACAGACCGGAAGAACAGCATTATGTGGTTCGTGTGTCGAGTAAGACCATAGTCTACTCTTGCAAAGATAGGTTCTGAAGACGGAGGCAGCCAGCCAGGAGGCGCACCACAGAAATCAGGCTGCCACGCAATAACGCCGTGAATTATGTCGACAACTGCTACATGTTATGGTGCTCGCCCTGCTCTGGTCCCACAGACAGGTGCAGTGCCGGGCCTTATGCCTCGTAAGGGTCTAACCACAAATAATGGAGGTCCTTCTATAAACTCTATGGACCGCTGAATGAACTAAAAAAGACTGTTAGATTCATACAAGAGACAACATTGCAGTTATAGACATATTCGGGCGAACGAAAGAAGAAGAGAAGAAGATGATTGGTGAATTACTCTGCACAGTTATGCATACCTCGCCTTACTAGGGTCATCGTGTTATCTTCTTCTTCTTTCGTTGGCTTGAAATATGTCTATAACTGCAATGCTGTCTCTTGTATGAATTGAACTGTCTTTTTCAGTTCGCACAGCGGTCCATAGAGTTTATCTTCCATCGTGTTATGTATTCTATTTCTTTATAACTTCCTTAATTTTAGTCTGTAGTGAACGGAAATTGAATTTGAATGCTTTTTAATTTGATTGTACACTTTGGTTAGTCCAAACCAACTTTTTGTTTGACACTGAATCTGTTAACTTGGAGTTTAAATGTGCCTATTCAAATATTTGTACTTTATTTGGGATAGTGAATGGGCCTATTCAAATAGTACTTTATTTTGGATACTGGATGTCTGGATGTGCCTGTACAAATAGTTGTATTTTATTAGGGATACTGGATGGGCCTATACAAATAGATGTATTTTATTTGGGATTATGAATGTGCATTGTCAAAAATGTGTATTTTATATTGGAACGTCAATGGGCTTTGTCAAAGATGTACTTTAACTTGGAGAATGATTGGGCATTATCCAGAAGATGTATTTTATCATGGAGAATGAATGGAATTCGTCAAAAGATTTACTTTAACTTGGAGAATGAATTAGCTTTGTCACAAAGTTGTACTTTAACTTGGAGAATGAATGAGCTTTGTCAAAAAGTTGTACTTTACCTTAGAGAATGAATGGGCTTTGTCAAAAACATGTTCTTTAACTTGAAGAATGAATGGGCTTTGTCAAAATGATGTAGTTTACCTTGGAGAATAAATGGCTTTTGTCAAAAAGATGTACTTTAACTTGGAGAATGAATGGGCTTTGTCAAAAAGATGTACTTTGGAGAATGAATGGGCTTTGTCAAAAAGATGTACTTTAACTTGGAGAATGAATGAGCTTTGTCAAAAGATGTACTTGTGGAGAATGATGGGCTTTGTCAAAAGATGTACTTTAACTTGGCAGAATGAATGAGCTTGTCAAAAGATGTATACTTTAACTTGGAGAATGAATGGGCTTTGTCAAAAAGATGTACTTTAACTTGGAGAATGAATGGGCTTTGTCAAAAAGATGTACTTTAACTTGGAGAATGAATGAGCTTTGTCAAAAAGATGTACTTTAACTTGGAGAATGAATGAGCTTTGTCAAAATGATGTACTTTACCTTAGAGAATGAATGGGCTTTGTCAAAAAGATGTACTTTGGAGAATTAATGAGATTCTTTAAATAGACCCTTGGGCCTGTGAGATGTTAGTTTACTTAGCCTAAGCATGTTAATATTGGGACATGTATTAAGTGTGTGCCGGTCTCTCTGGCTGTGGGGTTACAAACACTTTCTCTCTGTAATCCCGTTTATCACGCAGAGTCTCGTAGTGGAGCGAGAGCTGAGGCGGTTCGACCCCCGCTCGTGACTTGCGGGATACTGAGCCGGCCGCTCAGAAAGCAATGGCAAACTACTGAGCGTAATCTTGCCAAGAGATCAACATACAGCTGAAAGATGCTGGTGTTGACAGCTAAGTCCTGTAAAGGATATGCTAAAAAAAAAAAAAAAAAATTAAGTGTGTGATTAACACCTGCTTGTCTCGATAAACTCAATTCATGGTATGTATTTCAGCTTACCTGTGCAAGGTCAATCTGTGCAGTTCTAGCTATGAAACACTGATACAGCGGTGTGCGTGCGTGAGTGCGTGCGAATGCGTGTGTGTGTGTGTGTGTGTGTGTGTGTGTGTGTGTGTGTGTGTGTGTGTGTGTGTCACTGTAGAAATCATGTTTGTATCCAGGTTAGTGTTTAATCTTAGCCTTCGATATCATTATCATCATTCCGGCTGCGTGAGCGATCATGCCTCTCCACAAAATACAACTTCCGACCAATTCCAAAGCTGCTCACGTCTTGAACGCCTGCCCATCTCCAAAAAGGAACAACTGTGTTTGACTAGTTTAGTTTAGTTTTTTACAACATTGATTCTCTTTCGATGCCAGCAACTGCTTACAAAACATACGTTGATGTTCTCAACTTCTTGGCCAGCTTAGCGTACAATAATATAACAGAAATCCCCAAAGATCAATTTATATGTGGGTTAAGTACAAACCTCTGTTGTAAATATGTGTGTTTTCATCAAGAGAATAATCATAATTATGTGCCCTGCTTATTGGCTTAGATATGCATGCATTTCCCCAGATCTCGGTCCTTAGTATTGTGAATCAGTTCTTTTGATAATATTCCTCCCTGCCACCGCCCCAGTCCATCCTCCATAAGACAATTCCAGTCTATTCTCCATGCCACCGTCCCAGCCCATCCTCCATGCTACCGTCCCAGTCCAGTCTCGTGGCCACAGTGCCTGTCCATCTTCCATGCTACTGTCCCTGTCCATCTTCCGTTCCACCACTCCAATCCATCAAGCCCTATTTCTCTCGGTTTGCTCCTACCACTTCTAAATTTGATCCCTCCAGTCGTCACGATGTTTTTTCAAAAGTATGTCTTCAAATTTTATAACCAAAGAGCATTGTTTGTCTCCTTCTTTCATATGAAAATAACCTTCTACTTCCATTAGCGTTTTCCATGCATTGATGGCAGTCCAGGTTTTCCGTAACAAACGTCTATCAAACCACATGTCTCTTGCCTTTAAGCTAATTCTAGTTCCATGTTTCTCTTTTTTTTCATGTGGAATGGCTTACCTCATATGGATTTTTTGCCCTGGCCATGCGGGAGTGCGGGTAGATGTATGGTAGATGTACTTTAGATGTACTGTAGATGTACGGTAGATGTACTGTAGATGTACTGTAGATTACGGTAGATGTACTTTAGATGTACGGCAGATGTACTTAAAATGTGCTTTAGATGTACTTTAGATGTACTGTGGATGTACGGTAGATGTACTGTAGATGTACGGTAGATGTACTGTAGATGTATGGTAGATGTACGGTAGATGTAAGGTAATTGAAAGGTCTAACCTCCATGTCACTGCCCCAGTAGATGTACTGTAGATGTGTATAGATGTAGGTAGAAGTAAGGTAGATGTAAGAAGAAGAAGATGTCGGAAGCTGTAAGCAGAAGTAGATAGTATTTCTCAACTTAACTCATCATCCCACGAATAAAATATATTCACCCTGTACTCTGTTATAGTCATGGAATAGTAAATATCTATTATTTCACCATGCTGTATGCCATTATGGGTTTTGTAATTAATGTCATCCTTGAGAATTGTATTAATAAAAAAAAATTGTAAATAGGAAGATATAGACAATCACGTTTATTTCTCTCAACACCATCTTCAAGACAGCCATACTCACTAAGTTTGTTTGAAACTCTTCAAATATAAACTATCGCAGTTGAATAATTAGACTGCGACTGGGTACCATTAGTACTGGGACCCTTCACTGGCTGTTTCAGATTAATACTGAGCACGCATGGGAATGTCCTGAGTGTAGCGATATCCTTCTCGACTCCACTCAACTTATTGTCTGAATTTGATGTTTTCCTCCTCCTTCTTCTTTCTTCTTCTTCTTCTTCTTCTTCTTCTTCTTCTTCTTCTTCTTCTTCTTCTTCTTCTTCTTCTTCTTCTTCTTCTTCTTCTTCTTCTTCTTCTTCTTCTTCTTCTTCTTCTTCTTCTCTTCTTCTTCTTCTTCTTCTTCTTCTTCTTCTTCTTCTTCTTCTTCTTCTTCTTCTTCTTCTTCTTCTTCTTCTTCTTCTTCTTCTTCAGCATTCCGAGCCATTGAGGTTCTTTGCTGCAGATACAAGCCGTCTCCATTCGTCTCTCTGGTTGACCTTCTCTTGCCAGTCGCTGATTCCAAGTGCTTGTAGGTCTGTATGTATATTATCTCTCCACCGTCTTCTTGGTCTACCTCGGGGTCACGGTCATTTATTTCCTGAGTGTAAGCGAGTTTTGTTTCCCTAATATCTTCCATTCTTTCTATATACCCCAGCTATTGCAGTCTATTAGCCTTCATGATACCAGTGATTAGCGGGGACTTAAACAGAGCATAAATGTCTTTGTTGCTTCTTCTTTTCCACTCTCCACTTTGTGTATCCCTAATGGGTCCAAAGATGCGTTTTAAGACTTTGTTCTCAAAGGTTTGTAACAAGGCTTCGTCTCCTTTAGTTGCACTCCAGGTTTCAGAGCCATACAGCACAACTGGTCTATTCAGTGTTTTGTATATTGTGATCTTGGTGTTACGAGAAAGCGCATTTGATTTTAGCAGATGTTGTAGTGCATAGTATATCTTATTTCCAGAGATGATTGGATGTTTTCACTTCATTGTGTAGTAAACCAAATGTACTCGGATGCTGGAAACGCCATTTGTTAAGCTGGTGTTGGGCGTTGTGCGTCTGCGCCACTGTGTCTCTTTCTCTGTCTGCTAAATAACTAGTACATTATTCAGATAATTCCCATGTGCTAAGCTATACAGAAGGGTCTATCATACAGCAGCAGAGAAGCAGAGAAGTGCTTGGGCATTCACGGCCCTTTCAGCTGGCCGAACCGTTCAAAAAGCTAGTGGTGCGCACTCTATGACCACGAGCAGCATGACAATGGAGGTGATGATAATGACACAGGCTTTCATATGGCTGGAATAACAGGATTACACCGTTTGTATGCTAAGTGATTTAGTGAGCATGATTCGAAATGGGAATGCGAGTTCTGTACTTAAACAGTGAACTGAATCACTGTGGAGGTGTGTTGTCCGTAGTCACCTTCATCTTCATTCCTGGACATGGGGGAGTTGAGGGAAACGAACGAGCTGATAATCTTGCTGGCTCTGCAGACGGCCAGTCCATGGATCGAGCAAGTGTTATTAGCGCTCTTATAGCAGATGACATTGACGCACGTGAATCCACTCGGTTGTCAAGAATGAGAGACTAGAGAGTTAGAATTGATGACATTGACGCACGTGAATCCACTCGGTTGTCAAGAATGAGAGACTAGAGAGTTAGAATTGATGACATTGACGCACGTGAATCCACTCGGTTGTCAAGAATGAGAGACTAGAGAGTTAGAATTGATGACATTGACGCACGTGAATCCACTCGGTTGTCAAGAATGAGAGACTAGAGAGTTAGAATTGATGACATTGACGCACGTGAATCCACTCGGTTGTCAAGAATGAGAGACTAGAGAGTTAGAATTGATGACATTGACGCACGTGAATCCACTTGGTTGTCAAGAATGAGAGACTAGAGAGTTAGAATTGATGACATTGACGCACGTGAATCCACTCGGTTGTCTAGAATGAGAGACTAGAGAGTTAGAATTGATGACATTGACGCACGTGAATCCACTCGGTTATCAAGAATGAGAGACTAGAGAGTTAGAATTGATGACATTGACGCATGTGAATCCACTTGGTTGTCAAGAATGAGAGACTAGAGAGTTAGAATTGATGACATTGACGCACGTGAATCCACTCGGTTGTCTAGAATGAGAGACTAGAGAGTTAGAATTGATGACATTGACGCACGTGAATCCACTCGGTTTATCAAGAATGAGAGACTAGAGAGTTAGAATTGATGACATTGACGCATGTGAATCCACTTGGTTGTCAAGAATGAGAGACTAGAGAGTTAGAATTGATGACATTGACGCACGTGAATCCACTCGGTTGTCAAGAATGAGAGACTAGAGAGTTAGAATTGATGACATTGACGCACGTGAATCCACTCGGTTGTCAAGAATGAGAGACTAGAGAGTTAGAATTGATGACATTGACGCACGTGAATCCACTCGGTTGTCTAGAATGAGAGACTAGAGAGTTAGAATTGATGACATTGACGCACGTGAATCCACTCGGTTATCAAGAATGAGAGACTAGAGAGTTAGAATTGATGACATTGACGCATGTGAATCCACTTGGTTGTCAAGAATGAGAGGACTAGAGAGTTAGAATTGATGACATTGACGCACGTGAATCCACTCGGTTGTCAAGAATGAGAGACTAGAGAGTTAGAATTGATGACATTGACGCACGTGAATCCACTCGGTTGTCAAGAATGAGAGACTAGAGAGTTAGAATTGATGACATTGACGCACGTGAATCCACTCGGTTGTCAAGAATGAGAGGCTAGAGAGTTAGAATTGATGACATTGACGCATGTGAATCCACTTGGTTGTCAAGAATGAGAGACTAGAGAGTTAGAATTGATGACATTGACGCACGTGAATCCACTTGGTTGTCAAGAATGAGAGACTAGAGAGTTAGAATTGATGACATTGACGCATGTGAATCCACTTGGTTGTCAAGAATGAGAGACTAGAGAGTTAGAATTGATGACATTGACGCACGTGAATCCACTCGGTTGTCAAGAATGAGAGGCTAGAGAGTTAGAATTGATGACATTGACGCATGTGAATCCACTTGGTTGTCAAGAATGAGAGACTAGAGAGTTAGAATTGATGACATTGACGCACGTGAATCCACTTGGTTGTCAAGAATGAGAGACTAGAGAGTTAGAATTGATGACATTGACGCATGTGAATCCACTTGGTTGTCAAGAATGAGAGACTAGAGAGTTAGAATTGATGACATTGACGCACGTGAATCCACTCGGTTGTCAAGAATGAGAGGCTAGAGAGTTAGAATTGATGACATTGACGCACGTGAATCCACTCGGTTGTCAAGAATGAGAGGCTAGAGAGTTAGAATTGATGACATTGACGCATGTGAATCCACTTGGTTGTCAAGAATGAGAGACTAGAGAGTTAGAATTGATGACATTGACGCACGTGAATCCACTCGGTTGTCAAGAATGAGAGGCTAGAGAGTTAGAATTGATGACATTGACGCATGTGAATCCACTTGGTTGTCAAGAATGAGAGACTAGAGAGTTAGAATTGATGACATTGACGCATGTGAATCCACTTGGTTGTCAAGAATGAGAGACTAGAGAGTTAGAATTGATGACATTGACGCACGTGAATCCACTCGGTTGTCAAGAATGAGAGACTAGAGACTTAGAATTGATGACATTGACGCACGTGAATCCACTCGGTTGTCAAGAATGAGAGACTAGAGAGTTAGAATTGATGACATTGACGCACGTGAATCCACTTGGTTGTCAAGAATGAGAGACTAGAGAGTTAGAATTGATGACATTGACGCACGTGGAATCCCACTTCGGTTGTCAAGAATGAGAGACTAGAGAGTTTAGAATAATTGATGACATTGACGCCATGTGAATCCACTTGGTTGTCATAGAATGAGAGACTAGAGAGCTTAGAATTGATGCCATTGACGCACTGTGAATCCACTTGGGTTGTCAAGAATGAAGAGGACTAGAGACTTAGAATTGATGACATTGACGCACGTGAATCCCACTTTGTTGTCCAAGAATGAAGGAGGACTAGAGAGTGTAGAATTGCTGACATTGACCGATGTGACTCCACGTGGTTGTCAATAATGAGAGACTATAGAGTTTTAGATTGATACAGTGACGCACGTGAATCCACTCGGTTGTCATGAATGAGAGACTGGACTTAGAATGATGACATTGACGCACTGTGAATCCACTCGGTTGTCAAAGAATGAGAGACTAGAGAGTTAGAATTGATGCCATTGACGCACGTGAAATCCACTTTGAGTGGTCAGAGAATGAGAGACTAGAGACTTAGAATTGATGACATTGACGCACGGTGAAATCCACTCGGTTGTCAAGAATGAGAGAAGACTAGAGAGTTTAGAATGATGACATTGACGCACGTGAATCCACTTGGTTGTCAAGAATGAGAGACTAGAGAGTTAGAATTGATGACATTGACGCACGTGAATCCACTCGGTTGTCAAGAATGAGAGACTAGAGAGTTAGAATTGATGACATTGACGCACGTGAATCCACTTGGTTGTCAAGAATGAGAGACTAGAGAGTTAGAATTGATGACATTGACGCACGTGAATCCACTCGGTTGTCAAGAATGAGAGACTAGAGAGTTAGAATTGATGACATTGACGCACGTGAATCCACTTGGTTGTCAAGAATCAGAGACTAGAGAGTTAGAATTGATGACATTGACGCACGTGAATCCACTTGGTGTCAAGAATGAGAGACTAGAGAGTTTAGAATTGATGACATTGACGCACGTGAATCCACTCGGTTGTCAAGAATGAGAGGCTAGAGAGTTAGAATTGATGACATTGACGCACGTGAATCCACTCGGTTGTCAAGAATGAGAGGCTAGAGAGTTAGAATTGATGACATTGACGCATGTGAATCCACTTGGTTGTCAAGAATGAGAGAGATTAGAGAGTTAGAATTGATGACATTGACGCACGTGAATCCACTCGGTTGTCAAGAATGAGAGGCTAGAGAGTTAGAATTGATGACATTGACGCATGTGAATCCACTCGGTTGTCAAGAATGAGAGACTAGAGAGTTAGAATTGATGACATTGACGCATGTGAATCCACTTGGTTGTCAAGAATGAGAGACTAGAGAGTTAGAATTGATGACATTGACGCACGTGAATCCGATCGGTTGTCAAGAATGAGAGACTAGAG